>JAGDQP010060625.1:0-12175 GCA_022664845.1 Lepisma saccharinum
AATAAAGACATCATTCGCGACAACAGCTTGACTACAGAGTGTTTAGCGACACATTCTTTGAAAATTAATACAGTACATGAAAATCAATTGTTCGAAAGAGGTATGAGTATACTATGGATCATGTTGCGTATAGCCGCGTATTTCATAAATTTTAGAGGTGGTTATACGCCGTATACCCACGTATACCCTCCATTACATCCTTGATACCAACTAATCAATGTCGAGAAATATGCACACACAAAAAAAATCCCCTCCAGAAATCAAAGAGACTTGAAAGATGGGCTCACTTAGGGCATCCCTTCTGCACGTACACAACACAAATTCACACACTTTGACATCAGTAAATGTAGGCATAGTTCTTCCTTGTAGACTTGGTTTAGAACTACGGTTCTCTTCCAGTACGGTTTCAACATTCTTCCTCTAAAATGTAATTTCGCCTGGCAATGGAAGAAAGAGCTCTGATTAGTATTAGAGATGGTCACCAGTATCACAATAAGCAGTTCCATGTTCTTTTTATTTTGTAGTATATAAGATCTGGCTGAGACATCGTCGTGAAGGAGCAAAATTAATTTACTGGGGATGGATGATTTTTTCTATCTTTCATTCTATTGTGTTAGGTCGAATAGGCTTAGTTTTGACTTCATATCTTTATATTGCATCTGCTAACCCAAGGAAGAAACAACGCTTCTCAAACGTCAAGATTGTATCAATAAAAGTGGTGCTAAAACCTACCAGTACGATAAGAATGTCTTTGCCGGAACCAGAGCAAGCAGGGTATACGAACGTATCTTTCATTATAGTAAGGTTAGGTTTACTCAATCCTTTGTTCACTACAACCTGTAATAGTGACCTTGTCAAATGAATTCTAACACTTAGTTCCTGTCCAATTTATGTAAACTAAAGAAATCGAACCTTTTTGCAAAGTTGAAAAGGTTATGAACTAAAAACTTGTGCAAAGATGTAGAATATTGTTCCAGCTAAAAAAGTATGTGCGTCCAATTAAGGGGTAAAGCTCCGTAGACGAAATCCAGAAATTCAGTCCTTTTTATTGTGTACAGAAGAAAGTGGAATTGAGTTGCTATATATATAAGGTCTATATAACTCGCTAATAACACGTGTTCGATAGGCTGGCTAGCTAGACATTACGGTTTGTTTTTGCGTAAAATTCCACATTATAAGTCAACACAATGTAATTGGATCGGGCGTGTGGAATAAATGCCCAATGAAGTAACGCAGGAAGGCATATTATACCTATAATTGTCACTGAGTTGAAATTAGCATTATGTATTTCTTCAACCAAATCGAACCTAAGCTTAAACCTACCCTTAGCAATGATTATGAAAGGGGACAAATAAATCTACACCCTTCATATTATCTTCTTTATAAGCAGTACAGTACAGTAAATTTCTTGCGACACAGAGCGGACATCAAATAAGAAATTAACTTGTTATTCATCTCAGACATTGACGAAAATCAAATTAAAAACGAGAAAAGGAAAGAAAGTCAAAACCTGATAAAATGAAATATAGCCTACATTTCGTTTTTACCGGTCATTCCGCCCGTTGCTATACAGCTCTCATATCACACTCTATTCCACCAGCACTAAAAGTAAACCAACCACCTAACAGTCACATGATTCCGACTGTGCAATTCTCATTCCATAGATCAATATCAGAAAATCCAATTTGTTAGATGTTGATTGTCTTCTTTTAGTATGTGCTTGTAATACAGCCTGCAATTGTGCACACATACATGGATTAAGAGAAATAGAGCTGGTGGGGAAGAGAAAAAAAAAGGCATGAAAGAAGTACATGATGATCTTCTGCCGGTAAACGTAAGAAACTAAAACACACAGACAGATATAGAGAGAAAAATAAGCGTGGAATTGTAGTGTTAATTGGCCCCACAAGGCTAACATCAGGAAATTGCCGTGAAAAGAGCTGCAAGGTGGAAACGTCCAAGGAATAACAATACGAGAAAAGATTGTCTTTTGACTGTTATTTATTTTTTTCTCTTAACAAAGGACCATATAACGTACATATAAACAACACTGGTAATAGAAACAGGATTTGGCATCAAGATAGCGGCGTGTTAAGTTACCACAAGAAAAAGTAAAGATCTGTATAATACTAGTTATTCATTTGGCCCTAGTGATAACCTCCGAGCTGCAACACGCTAAAGAAACAAATGAATACGTATTAAGTAGGCCCCAAAATGGCTGCCAGGCATAGGAAGGAAGGGTTCAGTAATCTTTCTTCTTTTCCTCTATGGCCAGAGGTGTGTTATTTTCTTTTCATTTAATAGTGTCTTTCTATCTTTTTTTTTTTTAACCTGAAGTTTTCATTTTACAACCAGTGACCTGACAGGAATTTTCATCAGTTCCACTGTATAAACATATTCATTTTTATTAAAGCACCGCTTTAATGAATGTTGAAGTTATTACACGTATACAATATAGTCGTATCGGAGAGATAGAGAGTTTATTAAGTGAATTAGGCACCTTTCATATTTCAAAAGTGGATTACATACATCCAACAGCTATGAATATAAACGATTTTATTTCTTTATGACATACTTTACAATATAAATGTTTCTTGATAGTGTTAATGCAAGATAATTCAGGTTACGTGTTTCCAATCTTATATTTAAAATAACATGTGAACCTTTTCTCTTATCTGGTGATTATTATTTTGGTCGAGAAGGTTAGATTAGATAAGATTAGGTTAGTTAGATAAAATCTAGCTTCGTGTACTGTATATACGAGGCCTGTCTAAAAAGTATCCGAACATAGGCCAGGAAAATAAAACTACATACCTAGGGCCGGATTACATATTGCACAGCGCCCACACAACGCAAACTTTGGAACTTGGTTGAGCTGATTTGCGTAAATATTCCTCTCTGTACTTGCTGTATTTAATAATCATTACGAAATTCGAAGAATCATATTGCGTTGTGTTGTGAACGCAAATTTCATAGAGACGATATTTAATCCAGCCCCTAATGTGCTTCAGTTCCTAATATCCTTCGAAATAGAACACACTTAATTCAAAGAGCCTGCCATTGATGAAAGCACGCCCAGAACGCCTCTTTTAGAATTGCTGTCAACGCCGCCGGTGAGTGTTGAAACGTGAACTTTTGAGTGTGGATTTGACTTAAGGGAAAAGCCAGAAATCACAAGCAGCCATGTTCGGAGAGTATGGAGCTTGGCAAACATCAGGAATGCCGTTGTTTGCCAGGAAAGATTGGATCAAAACCAAGAAATGGATTTCGGTGTTGTCCTGATGCAGTTTTGTGAAGCTCACTGTTCTGGTCTCTTGGGACGAACTGCATAACGTAGGCGAGGAAGAACGTCAAGTTAGTACTCCATCATAACTGTTCGTCTTTCTGGTACGTATTCGTGATATATAATCTACGCTGACGTGTGGACATCTTTGAACAGAGTGTACTACTGTTTATTAGTGTACTCCCCATGGCATCGTCGTCCAAAGCTTGTTGAATCTTGCAGATTGCTTTTGTTTGACTATCTCCAAGTTTCTGGAACAACTTGGTGCAGTATTGTTGTTCCATACGTTCTGTTATTTTGCCCAGAATGGAACTGAGACAAAGAAGAACCACATGACATTACACATTACCTGCTTAACAGATGCTTGAGCAAATGAGTATCATGGCACCCATAATGCATGTGCATGAAGGTTACTCCACCACTGTGTGTAGTATTGCCATTCAACATCGTTCAATGTCGCAAATTGTCCGTCAGTGATATCGGCCGGTACTGAGGTGTTACTGGCCTACTGCGATATAGTGCTGTCTGACCGACGATTGAAAGTGCGTGACTTGGCTCATGCAGCGGGCATCTCAGGGGACCGGGTACACCACATTGTCACTAAAGAGTTGGTATGAGGAAGCTTTCTGAGCGATGGATGCCGCGCCTGCTCACAATGGAACAAAAACACGTCCGCGCAATGACTTCCACAAGAGTTTCTGCGGCGTTACTTCACTATAGACGAAACTTGGGTTCATCATTACAATCCTGAGACAAAAAAGCAGTACAAGTCGTGGAAGCTTGCAGATTGCCCGCCACCAAAGAAGGAAGAGGTAGTAATTCCGTCGGCAGACAAGATGATGTCGTCAGATTTTTGGGAAGTGAAAGGAGTCATCCTGATACTTGATAGACTTGCTGGAAAAAGGCATGATCATCACTGCAGACTACTATTGCAATCTTCTTGACTAATTGAAGACAGCGATCCAGGAGAGGAGACCCGACATGAAGAAAAGGAAAGTGCAATTCCACACTTTCGAACTTTGTGAACAGCTCTCGTAGAAGGTAGATTCTAACAGCGGATTTTCAGCGTAGGGTTCAATATGAGCTCATTGGCGGTTTTTTTTTTGTAAGGACGAAACTAAGTTTTTGGTAAAGCAGGTTCAAAACCACTCCATTCAATAGACTCCCATGGGATTTGAATCCGAAGCCGCATACAGAGAGAGAGAGAGAGGAAAAAAAAAAAAGAATATCGGGGGGATTGGACCTTTCTAAATTCATCCCTGCCGAGGACTGTAGTGATGAAATGTTGCGGTGTGGGAGGAGTTGCTAGAACCCTCCAGCGTTTAATTTCAGAACGAAAGTGAAGTGAAGCGATTTTCGTTGATTGAATGATAATAAAGTTTAAAAAAAAAAAAACACTTTTTTGTATACATTGAACCAATATTTCAGCTCCTATCTCGTTACCTTGCTGTTAATATGGGCAGCTAGCTGTTCATTCTATATTACCTTCTTATAGGACTTAGATTCTCCTAGCAATATTTCAGGGTAGGTTTCGGTATGATCTCAGTGACGGTCTCCTTGTTAGTATAGAGTCAGTCAACTCATTTCGCTCATTACACTAAAAATGAAACCACACTTTTAGTAAACAATGTGTGTGCCAGTTTTACTACGTTTTTAGTGAACTTGCAGTGCTCTGACATCGAATTTCTGCATCATTTTATTGAATGCGAAATAAAGGTAAAGAGGGAGTGGAAAATGCACTGAAAGTTAGCTTTCAGATAAAGTGAACTCCTTTCATATATGAAGTAAATGAACCATGGACCACAAGGAAATAAAAGTACGCATTGAGCGCACAAAGAGCTCACTAATTTTACTTTCAGTTTTGTTTATGATAATGCATACATTTCTGAGTTATTCTTTAAATGTAATATTGTAGAGTAGTTTGTTTCGGATTATCTTTTAAAGTTTAGTCCAGTTTAGCATATTTCATTTCATATCAAATTCTATTGCTTCCTTCTTGTTAAAAAAATTTCTAATTTTAGTGTGCTCTGTCATATTTTGCTTGTAGCTAGCTAAGGTTTCAAACATGTATTTACAGTTGTCAGGAACGTTTTAAATTTTTAATTTATATTACATTTCTAAAGCGACATTTCGACTACATATAATTTGTGTTAAGAAAGTAGCTATTTATTGCACTTCGCAAAGTTTTTATGACGCTAAAATTTTACAAGTTATATACGTTTCAGGCCATTATAAATAGGTCTCCCTCTATGTTTAATTCTCAACTTTTCAGCATATTGGTATAATTACCTTAGACTGGGAAGCAAAGCATTGTTCAAATATACACATACTTACGACGCTTGTACTTAAGTCATTTCATAATTATGCCCGTTTAGAATTAACACTATACTCCGTACACTTGCTTCGATTTACATCAATCTCAACGTCTAATTCTTCACGATTTTCCCCGTAAAGACTCTTTTTTTTTATTTTTTCCCGTTTGATACACAATCAGCACAAATTTTTCGGGAGTAGGCAAGTAATGAATTGAGGAAAAATTTTCACAAAAACTTGGTATCTGCATTTTCGTCTATTTTCAGGTTTTAACATATCCTAACGTTTTTGGGCCAGGAGAATTGTATGGCGCTATCAGAATTAAGCTAACCTTGCTAAATAATGTAGTAAATAGATGTTGAAATCGTGCCTATATTGGAGTATTTTTTTTTTAACAGCTTTCCTAAAAAAAACTGTTTATTTTAGATGTCTAGTTTTGTAAAAACCCTCCTCAATTTCGCTTTTCAATTAACGAGAAGTAGGAAGTTTGTTCAACATAACTTATGCAGTCTGTAAAAGAAAACCAGTGACGACGCACATATTTTTTCATGGGTGGGTCATGATATGTTTAAATGCACCCTTATTGAATAGAAATATTTAGCAGTAACGTTGGTCGGTAAATTGTATATACTCCGATTAGACACGGTTTTTAACTTTAATTTATCAAAATACAACCCAGTGCCCGACCATGGGACCTGTCACACCGGAAACGTACCTTTAATTTAGGTCCATAGCTTCCCGCATCCTTCCCCTTCCCTATCCCGGCCTGAGCCTTAGGTGCCTAAAAGCCAGGAATAAAAAATCCAATATCGCAAAGTGGATAGACCAATCGTTTTTCAGGTTTGCGCCCACAGCGGTATAGTCGAGTGGATAAGACGCCTGGTTTGCGGATTCGAATCCCGCCTGGAGTATGATTGTTTGTGGATTCCACTCGTATCATCAAGACGGGCCGAAGTCCATAGTTAATAAAGTGGTCCATACAAAATAAAGCTGATTGAAGCTTTTTTCGGGTGGGCCATGCCCCACCAAAGTCAACCCACTTCCCCCTTTCTTGAAGACAAGAAATCATACAAATGTCCAGACAGTATTTGCACACAAATTGATCATGGCAGGACCTTGTTAGGAAGAAATCTCAACCGTCTTTATATAAATTACATAATCACGTAATAAAGACAGAAAGATTAATGAGTTAGACTCCCTGAAAAAGGTTTATTTCGTTATATTGTGCAAACAAGAAATTAAAAGCAAGCCAGTTTCATGTTTTTTGAAAGATTATCTCATTTTTTTTCTCCCTCACTTATCTTTACCTTAATTACGAATTGCACTAAATTGCATTTTAATTGTTCCGTAATTAAGTGTATCCGACCTTATAGTTATTCTTTCATGCAAGAATATTATTATCAAAACCACAACGGTATGAGTATTAAATAAAGTTGAATAAAAACTGAAGAAGAAGAAGTAGAAGAAACAGGAAGAAGTCCTGTCTTTTTCTTCATTCTTTTGACGTACACGAAATTTCTGATGATTGATGCGCCTAAGACTGTTTTTTTCTTCTTCTTAAAACTCTACTATGCCTACTATCAGAAGCTTTTGCAAAGCTATTCTATTCATATATGTCGTGACTGACAACTTAATTCTTTGTTTAAACATTATATATTTTAAAGTAAAGAGGTAAAGTTATATCCTGAAATTGCTTTCATTGTTTTTTTCGAAGTATAATTATTCATAAATTAGTGAACACACTGTAACGAAGAGGAGTGAACATTTTCTTCAGGGAAAAATTATTAACTAAACTTCACATCCAAGTGGTAGGGGGGCGTGCATGTGTTGTGTAGTCTTTTAGCAATTGTTTTAGTAAACCAAAAACTTGTTTTATATCTTTCTTTTGTTTTTCAAACAACATGTTGTTTGTGATAAAAAATTATATAGTTAACTAATTTTAACAACAATGGGCAGAAGTTGTAATCTTTTGTTTAGATGGATAATTATAATGCTATAATTACATCGATGCTATTATTTTTAATATTATTTTACTGAGAACAATATATTAGCTTGAAAATATCTATTTTTTTTCCCTATAAGTGCTAACGTATGTTGGGTATAGACGATTTGAATTGAATACGCTTAATTATAATAGCGTAAGCTCGTAATTATTCACGCTAATGATTGGGAACAGTTCAGCGGATAATCGAAGACCATGGATAATACGATTGAGTAGGGTAAACGGATAAAATAACTACCTCGTTTTCTGCTTATCAATAATTTTAGTGATATTATTTCGTTTGAACAAGGTTTTGTCGAAAGAAAAAATACAAAGAAGGACCGGACTAGGATCTACCAATTGCCGATTGGGTGATCTAACCACTTGAGTACCAAGAATTCATTCCACTTCTCTCGAACAAAGATATATGTAAATGTCTCAGATTCGGATTAGCCTTAGAAAGGTAGCTTATTACTTGATTGACTTATTATTAATGTCCTAAATGAGCTGGTAAACTTCAAAGACCGGCCCTACAGTTTCATGATAAAAATGGGCTCCGAACCACTCCGTTCATTGAACCTCGGCTGGAATGAAATTCGTTACTACGCGCGCAGAAATCGAGTGCGATGTCCTCTCGACCGCTCCGAGGCTCATGATTCGGGTCCTAGTAACGTCAAAAATCCAGGCTGACATTCTTCAAAAGTTTTCCCTCAGGTTCACCATACGAATGCTGGGAAGGTACCAAAGAATCCGGCCAATACCTTTTTCCTGTTGTTTTCCCTCCAAAACTGTGTTCACCGAGGAATGATATCCTCAGATTTGTTAAGAGATTAAGGTCGAGACACTGCAGAGTCCAGTAATGCGAAAATTATAACAACAACAAAAATAACCATATTCTGTCACTGAGATGCTCCATAAAACTAATTAATAATATATATTATGATTATAATTAGCTGTTACTGACAACAATGCAATTAATACATAACATTTTAAAGTATCTTTTTACAAACAATCACTTTAGAAAATGTAAGATGTAAGAAAAAGTTGTGTGAAAAAAAAAGCTACTTGTTATTTTCCTCTTTTTTTTTAAAAGCTTTGCAAATTAATTCATAAACATTTGCGTGTTGCCACAATTCAATTTTACAGTATTCTCGTGTTACTGGTATGATTACAGAACGTCTGTGCGTGAGATCGTTTTTTTGTCTTAAAAGAAGGAAAGAGTTATCTTTCCTATAATAACTAATGGAATATACAAACCATTGAAAATATAGTGAACGGTAAGAAAAAAAAAACAGACATAGAGAAACCGAACGCCTTCAGTTTTATGTGTGAGTGAGTATAGTCGCCCAGAGGGCGCAATATACATGATCATGTTCTTTGATTGGATCAACTTTTAAAAAAATGTTTTTTCTTCGTTTTGTTTTTTAAAAAAAAACTTCGGAGGAGGAAACATTTGAACAACATTATGATGAGA
Organism: Lepisma saccharinum; assembly: GCA_022664845.1. Taxonomy (NCBI): domain Eukaryota; kingdom Metazoa; phylum Arthropoda; class Insecta; order Zygentoma; family Lepismatidae; genus Lepisma; species Lepisma saccharinum. Next base: position 9,052 of record JAGDQP010060625.1, read on the forward strand.
GAACATAGACGTAGGGCCTACGTGGAGAATAAATACTTTTCTCAACTCAATAAATATATTTATGACTGTTACTCCCTCCTCCCCAACTTGATTTTGTTTCTCTAGAAAAAAACAAGACTGTGTGTGTAAATCTTTTTGATTATTGATGGAGGTAGTTTTCTTGCAACCAGAACAGTAGATAATTCATAAAGAAATTCTAAAAATTTAGCTTTACATTATTAAGGACAACTGTTAATTGAAATGTAAGTAAAAAAAAAAAAATTCTTTTTCTAAAGTAAGAATTATATTTGTCCATTTAAAAGAAAACATTATTTATAATATACAGTTTAATTTTGGTTGTTTGTTTATTAGTATGTTAGGATTGTTATGTTCCCTTCTAAAAAAATGCTTTCAATTTTCTATTCGTCACGTTTCGTTTTTAGCAGGACAATAAACTCTCAGAAAGCATTTCTGTTCAATTAATATTTAAACAAGGTTTTTATGTTTTACTTTTTACGGCGGTTTTTGTTTTATGACAATTTTCTTTTTTAAAATGAATATTTTTCTTCGCCTGTCTAGTGTTTTAAGATTATTGTAAACTGGAAATATTGAACGGTAGATGGTAGCTAGTACAATCCTCCTATATCTATAATGTACTGTTTCCCTTGTACGAAATTTCAATGCTGCTTCTATAAATTCAAACCTAAATAGTTTTAGTTTTCAGAGAAAAGAGTTTATAACTATTTAAAAGGTTTTCAACTGTTGCCGATTTTGGATTTTCTATTTTGTTCACTGTTGAAATTGTTCGATTGTTGGTGAATATCCAAACATATATAGGAACGAAGCTGTAACAGTAATATAGTGAATTCACTCAACAAGCTTCATTAAACTTACAAATAGAGTAACTCCGGGCAAGTTGGCACAACGTGCAATATGTATAAGGTCTAACTTATACCGAGTTACCTTTTATTCCACAAAGCTAAGACTATAAAGAAGACATTTCCTGGCAGAAATATCTTTGTCAGAAAGTTTTAAATGGATATGAATTTTTTCCCTTTGTAAGTTGAAACACTAGAACGGTGGTTCTTGACCTTTTTTTGTTTGCGGCAGACTATCTTTTGTAGTGCGTTCCCGCAGCACACTAACGTACTAGTTAGCAATAATGCAGAAGACTTTGTCACTAATATTTCTTTCCTTAAAAATCAATTCCATTTACATTAAACGTTAAGATTTAATTAACTCTACATGTGGAAGGCGTAAACAAACCACCTGTAAACTAAATATATGTAAGCTCATGAATATCTTTTCTTGTTCCTTTTTGAAAATAAATATTTAGTGAGTTACTTTTACTAGCAAAATCACAAAGTCTCAGAAGTTTCGAAGAACATCTAGCAAATTTCACTGCACAGTAGTGTGACGCGACACACTGGTTGAGAACCACTGATCTATATTTAGTAGGAGAAGCATTGATATTTCGCGCAGGGAAAATAAATATACATTATTAAAGATATGGTAGAATCGTTCTTGTGAGCGCTGTAGTGCGATGGATAACATACATTTCTCTGTTCAAACTAAATGACACGCAGTTTGCAGTTGAAATTTACTTATAATTCAACTGATAAAATCAAACTAATATACTGATGATTATAATGTGAGTGTGTGTACATTTGTTTGTTGATAGTGGTTCACTAATATTCTTTACAATATCCAGAGAGGAACTTAAGACAAAAGGAATGTGAAAACGAATACGAGAGAGAATGGGAGACTGGAAAAAAATAATAATATTAGACTTGTAATTGGAACGATTCATATACTTAAAACGAGTAAAAGAAAGTAAAGGAAATTTCCAGAATGAATACGATAACACAAAATTAAATTTCTCCATTTGTATCTTCTGTAAGACAAAAAAAAATAACACTTTTTGTTCTTTTATACGGAAACAGAGCTCCATATCTTTTACGCCTTACTGTTAGATAACCCGCAACCGTCTCAAGTTGGCTGGGTTTCATAAGCTTCAGGATCGTTTCATGAGATTACTCAAGGACTTTTGTGGTTGGTAAAGGTTTCTTATATTAGCGAAATTAGGAATTTAATTGGTTAATGTAGAAACAAAACTAAGTTGGAATTTAGTCAGTCAATAACTTCCTTCAGTATTTATTCGGCTGCAGAGTTCAGTAAGTTAAATACATGTAGTTAGACTCGTTTCCCCCTAAGTTTCGAATACATTACATCTTTATTTGCTCTGTACTTATCTTAGGAACCTCAGCCTCAGGCTGGAATAGGATGGGGGAAAGGATGTTGCAAGGTAGTCGTACAGGACCTAATTTATAGGTACCATATCAGCATTTACCTGGTGTGACTGAGAAATAACCCAGGAAAAAACGCAGACTGGATGACTTGTCGCTGGAATCGTTCCCAGGACCTTCCGCTTGTTAAGTGAATGCTCTACCGACTGAGACACTGCCGTTCGGTGTTCTGTACTTTAGGATATCACGAGAGTTTCAACATTTTGATACATAATCTAACCACGATCTCTTCTTAAGATTATTTGGTCTTCACGTACAGAATAACTACTTCAACAATATGTTCCAAATGTTTTATCTTTAAAATTTCCTACGCTGTACCCTTGTAGAGATTATGTGTAACAAGAACTACTTTATTTCTTATTATACTGAGGAAATTATGTTTTAACCGCGCTATCGGTACGATTTTAATAAGGGCAAGTTGTAAAAATATTTGTTTTATTTTTTGTTTTCAATTGTTTTTACTGATTGTCCTCAAGAATAGAGGCTGAGTGTGTACAGTAGCAAAATTTAATAAGCAAACGTTTGTAGCCTTCATCAGATTGAAAGCGGCAAGATAAATCACTGTTTCTAAATCGAAATCTGAAGTCTGATTCTCTCTGACTACTTTGGTTGAGGTGCTAAGCTAGTTACGGACAGACAAACAAAGTGAAATTATAACAAGATCATATTTTTTCCACCGCCAAAAAAAGTAGTCTGAGAGTCCTTGTCAATAAAATCTACTCAAGCAGTAACTTCTTCAAATTATTGAATGGTTCTTCTTCAGAAAAAAAAAGAATGGAAATTGAAAACACAGAAAAGCATAACTTAGTGATCTCATAATGGCAAATACTTCTTCAAAT
>JAGDQP010060627.1:0-12175 GCA_022664845.1 Lepisma saccharinum
TTCCAAGTTCATGAAGAACGGTAGTTCTTCGAGTGACGCTAAGAAACAAGTCTCCTAGCGGCACTCACATATAAACAAATAATTTCGGATCTAGCGAACTAAAAGCCCGAGTTTGATGCCTTGGAAACTATTTTCCATACAAAGACACACACACACACAAAATAGTCGGTAGCACCTCCCCGGGGGCCCCCCTAGGGCGGTTCCAAAAGACATATCTGAATTTAACATTTCTTGCGGTAGCAATGATCCCTGACCATATAAGTGGCCAAAATTTGCGGAATTCGTAATCTACTCTTCAATACATTTCAATCGGTGTATTACACGTCAAAATCGGTAAAGGGGTTCAAAAGTTATGACTTTTTTTAAGCTGAATCACATAATTTTTACAAATAATCGGAAATCTTGTCTGTCATTCTGTCTGTCTTTTTACTTTATCCCCAAATATTTGGCACCAGGGAGGACTGGGGGTCAAATGCTGGCCCCACAGGAGAATAAAATGCTTATTTTTTAATAGGAGTTACCGTTTTCTGAGATACGGAGCCTACCATGGTCCAAAATCTACCTTTTGTTTTGCATTTTTCTAATAGTCAGCTTGCAAATAAGTGATAACAGTACAAACATTCCTTCAGGGTAAAGGGAAGAGTGACGCAAAAATTCTACTCAGAAAAGAAGTGACTTGCTTTTGTGTCACTATGGCGGAAGGGGGGATAGTAAGTCTATTAATTTTATTACAAAGGAAACATTTCCGCCATAGTGACACAAAGAAAACCACTCGTAAAATAGATATCACTTCTTTTATGAGTAGAATTCTTGCGTCACTCTTCCCATTACCCTGAAGGAATGTCTTTTGAGGAAATACTGTCGAGGAAGCTGATCAGCAAGATCGATAGTGTGATAGTGTCCTATTACAGCTAGCACCTCACTCAAGGCAACGCAGACAGAAAATGACTTCACATTTTGAGTTCAAAGACTTTAATTAATCGATCTTTTTCTCTTCGGGTGATTTTGAAGCTTGAACGTTAATTTTATTTGCTTAATCTCTTCCATTTTCAGAATTAACAATAATTTAAAAAATGCCATTTAAACTATTTCTATTGCTGTACACATTTTCAACAGACTGGGTAGACTTCAAATGAATCAGAATTAGATCATTTTCATGTCCTTTAATTCTGCAAATACTTTAGTAAGAAGTACTGATAGTGAATTAAAACAAAAGAAGTACACGCAAATCAAGAGTGGTACCACCTTTCATAACTTATTTTGTCATTAAAAAATAATGTATTATTAGTGTATACACTTCCACAAGTGACCTGGAGGTGGACAACAATTTAGTGCCCTCGCAATCTGTGTGCATGGTCACGAGCTCAATTCCCAGTGAGCCCATTCCCAGTGATTATGAATTTCCGATAATTCTCCCTATTGTTGTAGTTGTACTCGACTACACAGCGCGAAAAGGTTGTTTTTTTAATTAGATTGTGCGGTACACATTCATTGATAACATTTAAGAGGTTGAAAGTAAAAACTTGAAAAGGCCACAACGTTCTTTTTAACGGAAAGTGAAGAAAACCTGTCTGGATGCTAACGACTTCTGATGATTGTTCCATAAGTTTGATTCCATGTATTTGGTGATAATGAAATGACCGATTTTATTCCTGGGGAAATGGCGCCTAAGGAGCATGACGCAGGGATAGACTGAGGTCACGCTTCTAACATCACAAACTCAGTATACGTTCATAAAACAGGCTGGGTTACCCAACCAGTCATGAGGAAATGTTTTGTTGAACAGGGTCGATTGAAATTGCGCCATGGGGAACATACAGTTGCAAACAATTTATCTTTATGAATTCAAAGCGGGGCATTCTACAAAGAAAGTTGCAGATAAACATTAAGCGTGTATTTCAGACAGGAATGGCGAATGAACCCACCATTGGCCGTTGGTTTGTTGAAATTCTTTCCGATGACACAATGTTACAAAATGAGCACCGACCCATATCGTTTTCGGATGAGCTCCTCAGGAACACAGTGGGAAAGGAATCTCGAAAAAATGCTCCTGCCATTGCAGACGAATTAGGCATATACCATTGTCAGTCGGCAGCTCCACGCGATCGGTAAGGCAAAAAAGTTGCACGCATGGGTACCACATGAATTTTTAAATTTAGTTATGGCCTTCCGGCATTTTTGGCTCAGGGCGACGGCGCCACATCAATTGACACCAACCAACAAGTATTGCTATCTGGAATTGTTTAGTTCTCTGAGTGTAAGGAATAAGCGGGAAGGTTTCCTCCATCGGATTGTCATTTCAGATGAGAAATGATTTGTTCTTGATTTGCGAACTATAAAGCTGTACCGCGACTTTTGACTCACCGTGTAGTTATACATATTTGTAACTACATGGTGAGTCAAAAGTCGCGGTACAGTTTTATAGTTCGCAAATCGTCAAGGAAATTAAGCACCGTAGTACAATAGAAATGTGGAATGGTGGGAAAGGGTTTTCGGAGTGGATGATCAACGGATGGTCATTTTAACAGTCGCATTACAAAGGGGAGAGGGGTCTAAAACCGATCCACAGTCTGTTTTATTTTTTGTTAATAACTTCTGTAATTTTCAGAGTTATGACTTGAAACTTGGTGACATATAATATGTTCTTTGCGGACATATCTCCGTAAAAGCTTCTCTGCCCACCTTTAGCATAAACGTTCATTTTCTCCGTAAACGCATACTTTATTTTCTTGTTGTTTATTCAGGTTTCTCGTAGGTGGCAGAAGAGCTATATTTAGTAAATGTAGTAAAGAAGTAATTATAAGTATTAATTCATTTGTATATCAGAACAAATTTAATGTATTTAGCGGGACCTATTATAGTATAAATTCTACATTCTTGTAATGTAAATCGGAGTTCTATTTTTTTATCAACCGTCATTATAGAAAAGAGAACAGTAGCAGATTCAGGATTTTTATGAGCTGCGGCGCAGGTAGAATAGACTAGGGATATTTTCCCATGACGTAAATGTTTAGTGTAAATTTATCATAATTGATCTCTTGTTGCTTCTTTTTATCATGAAATTTGACACCGTTATATCTCAAAATTATTATTTGTAGATAAAATATGTTGGTCTGGGAAAATATCGAAAATTGTTGTTATAAAAAAAATTGCAATAATTCTGTCCACACCGTCCCTCGAGGTGATGCGTGCCTCCTGTGTCCCCTCTCTGGATACGCCACAGATAAACAAATCGAAACGTTTCCTTGGATAAATTGTTCAAATAATGCTACATAAAATAAAGCATTTTCCACTGAGGGGGCGTGCACTCTGGCTACGCCACTGAAAGATAATTTAAAATACATATTTTTGCTCTATAACCTTATAAGACACGCAATTACGCGTAATTATCTGATTTCTTTGTTGTAAGGCTAATTACAATGATCGGAGGTTTGGGGGTCCCTCCTGGTGTTTATCGCTGCAAATTTAACATTGGTATGCGACTGTTAGTCACCCAGCAATGCAATTTATTTCGTACTCATTTTCAAAAATGATTTTATTTATGTAAACCTTTACTGTTTCGACCAGTGTTATTCTCACCGTAAAATTAAGTGCCTTCCCTCATACACACGCGATCAAACAATTTGCCCAACAAAGCGTTTGGCACCAAATCGAAATATTTGGGTCGAAACCGAAATAAGTTGCGCAACACTCAGTGCTGCACTGGATAAGCGGTTTCAATGTCTATGGTAGTGTTTGACGACAAAAATGCGGCGCAAGCAGCTTCTGTGTTGGGCATCTCCCGACAATTTTATAAAATGAACAGAGGTTTGCACAACCCATTGCAACTTGTATGTACCAAAGTTCGCACAAACACAGTCGTCTTGCAAACTGTTTAATCGTGTATGGGGACTTTTGGATTTGACTGTAAACTTTTCTAGTAATCTATTTATGCACACAGATTGTCTTTCTCTTTATTACTTATTTTGGATGAAATCCAAGTAGTCTGTAGTCAGTAAAGGAAAAATGTGTGTTTTTATTGACTGATAGCCTTGCTTGGAGGTCAGTAACAATTATATTTAAACATTGAGGACTACTTTGAGGAAAGTTTTATCATGTCTGGCTCTATTAAGCCTTGTTAAAGTATATTATTATCTGCTCTATTTTTTTTAAAAAACAACAACATGATTTCATATTATTTTGTCTAAATATGAATTCCTTACTTCAGATATTCTTTTTATTATTCTGTCATATTCAGCCTTGACATTGATAAACTGCATACTACCAAAGACATTTCTGATTCGTCAACAGTCGAAAGTACCAAACTCATGATAAAGATAGGCAGAAGTTGTTAGATCTTTTGTAGTTCTGAGGTATGATATTCGACAAGTTAAAGTATATTGATTTTTCATGATTGTTCTAGGAAATCTACGTTGTAGAAGTGAATTACTGTGCGTCGTTTATATTTGAAACGCTCCTTTTAGCTATTTCAAACAAGTTGTTATATATATATATATATATATAATAATAATAATAAATCACAGCCATATTCAATCCACTAGTGGATGAGGCCTCTCCCCGAAGGGAGGAGTTGGTCTACTGCTCCCACGCTGACCAGACGGGTTGGGAGAGGAGAGCCGAAGCTCTCACTGTGATCGCCACTGTCTTTTATTCACAGCAGCTCCCCAATTGTCCTCACGATGCTGGGTCAACACCGAAATATTTGAGCCCCCATCGGGAATCGAACCCGGGACCGCTCGCATTGAAGTCGAGCGCGCTACCGACTAGGCTACGCAGGAGCATATATATATATATATATTGTACAATGTTCGGTTCAAATCTGAGTGTACCAACGAGCAAGCTGGTAATCTGGAAAAGAAAATATTATCGTATATCGACTATACCAAATTAAAAAGATTACCATATTTCTGATTGTCTATTGTATTAACCACAAATCATGGAGAATTCAAAAATATGCTGAAGACGCTGAATAGAAAACATGAACAAGTCCAAGTTTATCAGAATATACTCTTATAAAAATCTCTAAGTGTTGAAGACATTCAGAACTCGTTCTAAAAATGATCAAATAAACTAGTGGCACTTCCTATACACACTGCTTTAACGGTTTAGATTTAACACTTTTTTTGGAAGTTATGTAAAAAAATATATCGATTTGTGCATCGTTCTTCGTTATTTTCTGAACCTTTCTTTTTTTATTTTCACTTGCAAGCAAACTTACCTTCACGATAACATCTCAGGTAGGAATGTAAAATTCGAAATTTAATTTATAGCCTTTAGACATCATTGGCTCACTCTTGAGTAACGAGCAGTATGTAGGTATTAGTCAGCCCAAACTTACTTTAGAGTACCATTCCCATGATCTGACTCAGGAAGAAATACTACAATAGACGTCAGTCAGGAAAGTTGACTCCTGGGAACGATACCGGACTTCCTAATTGTGAAGCCAAAGCTCTATCTTCAATAATTGAACACAAATTAAAACAAATTGTTATTGTTCAAATATTTTGAACGGTTTTCAATGATCGAATCATCTTAGATGATCAATAAACACCTTAAGAGATTCCAAGTTTAAATTGATTCATTAGGTTATTTTATAAAGGGATTTACGTCTGCCGTTTTTGTTAATTACTACGGTACGTTATTGTCAAAGTCATCATTAGTGGCTGGCTACGGGCGAATTGGAACAGGGAGGGATTCCTCTAATACAGTACATTTAAACTGTATGTTCAAGCGTTTTACTTCATGCTCATAAATGGATGCATTCTCTTTAAGAGTATATTCAGAAGTTTGAATATTCACGAAATGTAATATCATCATAGTTCTGTTTCCCCAATGTTAGATTATGGTCAATATTTAACTGAAGTAGATATTGATCTAAGACTAGGTTGTTTTTAATTTTTAATACAATCACCACATTCCTTCCTAATGGATTTTAGAGATAAGAGATCTTATATTCCATTAATAGCCTTTTACGGTAGGTATGTGCACTTAACACCACTTAGCTTTTAGATAATGGTGAGATATGAGTTACTACCACTCTAAAACCACTTAACGGAGAGTACTTTTAAAAGAATGTATGGATAAGAGCTTCCCTTAGACTAACGATATAGGTAAAAGCACTCAACACCACTTAGCTCTTTAGATAATGGTAAGATATCAGTTAAAACCACTAAATGGAGAGTGCTCTTAAAAGCATGTACGTATAAGAGCTTCCATTAGTTAAATAATATAGGTATGTGCACTTAATACCACTTAACTCGTTAGATAATGGTAAGATAATAGTTATGACTACTTTAAACCACTCAACTGAGATAATAAGTAGTATATTCTTAAAATCATTAGACGGCCTTTTAGGCTTATCTTATAACAGCACCTTTTAGTGCATCATGGTGAAAGACGGATGTACTGGAGCAATGTTCATATACGCTTTCAATGTAGGTTACAGCACTTAACACCACTTAGCTCGTTAGATAATGCCGAGATAAAAGTTACTACCACTGTAAAACCTTTTAACTGAGATGATAACTAGTACACATTGAAAAGCATTAGATAGAGTGCTTTTAGTATTATCGTATGACTACAGCAGCTCTTAGTACGACCTGGTGAAAGGCGGATGCCGTTCATTTGCGCATGTGCACGAGTATGAATCAAGTGTGTCAGTGTTTACGTATGAATATTAGTTGCTATGGCTACCTCAAGCATGAACCTAGCTATTCCTACCGCTGTTAGTCCAAGCGTATCGTTACCATCGTGCAAGTGTTCTTCCCGTTGGGTGACGGAAGGTTGTATAATAGCGAGTATACAAGCATACGAATTTACAAACTACTTGTTGTGTTTAGGCTGCTATACGAATCAACCGAGCCAGCGTGATCATATTTGTGCTGGTCATCGCAATGGATCTATTTTTCCGGACGCCACGCCTGAAGAATTAACGACAGTGTTTGGTACACGTACCAAGTTCATTTTGCGTGACTCGAAGACGGTAAACGAATTGTTTATGTTGTACATGCAATCTCACGAGTCAGCTCCTGCACCATTAAGGGAAAAGTCTGATTGGGGGCTTCAACGCATGTTAAAATTGAACCGTGGAGTTTTGGTGGACTTGTTGCTGAAGAAGGATATGCAGGCCCCCTTCAAGACCAAGTGATCCCTTACTAGTGCATTTACATATTTTAGTAATAATTACGGTTTGTTTAGTATAGCTCAGTGTACGAGTTGTGAAGGTGACTTTATTGTGGATCAGTGTGTCTTGTCCACCATTAGTTTGTACTTGAAAACGAACCGAATTGAATGTACCAAATGTAATTTACGAAAGCCCAACAATTGCCTGTATGTGTGGAAGAGACCTTTTCTAAACGTAGTGCATCAGTTCATTAAGGATCCCGAGTGCATTGCTCAATTGATTCCTTTAGTGTTTCAACACCAACAGCATCAGCAACAGATGATTTCACCAGGTGTACGTGTTTTATGTGCAAGGCAGTTTATAATCGATTTTCAAGGTTTTAAGATTTATGCTAATGAGTATATTATTCGTGAATTTTGTTTGGTTGCGTGTGATGCAACATTAATATTCCATTCCCTGGTAAAGTTACCCTGTGAACGTTCAGACTTAGCTGTAGGGTACAACGTCAAGTGGATTGGCTAACGAATAATTTGCACGGGTTAGAATGGACTACATCCAACGGGTTTAGTGTATCACACGTCCGTCATATTGTTGCTCAATGTTGCGAGAGTGGTTCCACGTTTTATTGCAAAGGAAGTGAAAAGAAGATTGTTTTAAGTAAGATTTTTCAGTTGTCCAATGTATTAAACCTTGAAGATCAAGCATGCCCTGCCTTGCGTACATTACAGTTTAAAGTTGATATTGCGAATTGTACGTATCATCAACCAGTGCAGGAGTATGCTTGCGCATTACGTTCATTTACAATATTGGTTAAAGTTCCAATCGTCAAAAGTGGGGGATGCCATATCCACATTACACTTGTAGATTTATTAGTAATAAATATATATACCAACCCGGAAAAAGGTGATTATTATTTCTTGAAATGAAACCCAAAGGATTAGAGGTAACAAAGTGTTTATGGCAGAAAACTACTCTACTACAAACGTGTTAAAATTTACATTGTTGTTACTTTTTTATTTTTTGAACGTACTTTTGAACAAGCTGATCATTCCATGTTGAGTTGATGGTATACAATTTGGGTTTAATATTTACATTTTGTACTTTAAAGTACAGATATACAAGATAAAACATATCACACAGCAAGTATTCATCAGCTATGTACTGAATGTCGCTAACATGGTAGACTTTACAACGTCTTTGGAGAAAATGAACGAGTGGTTTAGACGAAGGTTTTGCAAGCAGATCGAAGTAAAAACCCCATCGTTTCAGCGTTCCCAAGGAATATTTTATTTAAAAAAGAAACCAAGTCTGAAACAGTGCCCACAGCTCTCCCAAGGAATCTTTTTGAAAGGTGCTCTGAATAAAAGACAGGTGATAATATCAGTTCTTCCTTAGGAACATGTTAAGATAACGTGAAAATCATTAGACAAATTATTTTAGAGGGAGTCCTCATTTAGTAGTGAAATGAATATGGCTATGAATTATATATAATTAAGTGTGTTTTATCCGAGAGCAGGTGTCATATAAAAAGTTAACAAAGTGCAAATTTGGTCATTGGGACACTCCTACAAGAAAGCTCAACCAGAATTTTTGTTCCTACTAGCGAGCTTGTAATATTAATGAAAGTTTTCGTGCTTTGTTTCCCTTTATCAAAATAAGAAACAAACTGTAGTGCATTGACTTGAAGGTTTTGGCTTTTAGTTTCGGTAGGGGCAGTGACGTTAATTTAACACGTAATAGCTAAGACGGAATGTTGACGGGTTCGTAGTTAAGCGTTACTAGACTGACTTATAAAAAAAGAAAGTTAAAAAGTATTTTAAATAAATATAAAATGTTTAGGAACAATGTTTTAAACAGTTTTGCACACTGTTACATAATTAACAACTGAAAAAGTGTAAATTAGTTCATTGTGAAACCCACTCTACATGAATGGCCGGGTAAAATCGCTGTTTGTAATTACAATGTGCTTATTGTAACACCTCACACGTAAGCCTGGTTGTAATAATAAATTTTACATATGAGCAATGTACTAGGAATTGAAATGCGATCGTACCAGTGAATGTGTTAGTAAATAAAGTACGGTGCTTCATAGGAGAAGACTGAGTATGTGTTTTGTTTTTGCTAGCAATTATAATTTCCTTTTTTGGAATTTTAACGATGGACTGAATGTTTATTTATGGAGTTTTCACCTAACAGCTAATAGACTTGGGTCGTGTTGTAGTCTATGTTACTAAAATGTCCTTAAAATAAATTACTTATCACATACGTGCATAAATCAAATCATAGGCTACAATCAAGTTTGTTATTTTGGCGGAGAGGATGTTGCTGGTTTTATAATTGTTTTACACTCAGGAGCAATGTCATTATGCTAGCTCGAACAAAAGCCGTGAATAATACTCGTTTTTTCTATTCTATAGTTAATATGCACTTTGTTAGGTGAAATACCAACCAGTCACATTATTGTTGAATACGTTAAGAACTGGATCATAAATCAGTTACCAAGTTAATGGAAAACATATGTGTAAAAAGAGGGAAAAGGTCTCAGTCCATTTGTGTAACTGTGCCAGTTGCTAACCTATGTATTAAAGAAAGTGGTCCATTGGTCGTTGTCTGAAGGTTTACGTAAAATGTAATTTTCATTTAATTACGAGCCGTGTAGTAAGTGGAAAATGAAAGTCAAATTAACGTAATGCATTACAGTAGGAGAAAAACTTACATGCATATACTACTACTACCCTGTCTTAAAAACACATGTAACGAAATTGAAATTATTCACTCGCTGCTATAGTTCGCTTTTAATGTTTTAATAAATGAAGTAAAAATATAATTACTGAATTCATTTATTTAGTCGTTGAAACAAAGGAGATTAAATTTTGACAGAAAGCTGTAACATTGAGATATACAATAGAATTTACGAGGCTTGAAGTAGTTAAGATGCAGATAGGCTGGTTGAAAGAGAAGTTGGCATGGAGCTGTTTTGATCGTATTAAGTAGGTACCATTTGTTTATTTGCCTAGGAGGAGAGAAAATTGCTGCGACCATTTAATTATGAATTTAACGTCCACTATAGAAACAGTAATATGTTTTTGAAAGACGCTTGGTACATGTATTGACATAGTGTACTACACGTGGAAAGATAGTAAAAGCAATGTCATTCACACTGAATTGACTTGTGCAATTTCAAAAAGACATGATACATATTGGAAAAACAGCGCAAGCTAATAGACTTAACCTGAGGAAAATGATGATTTATAAATGATAGGAAATACTATTAAAGTTGGCTACTGTATTATTAATCGATGTGTATACATTTAAAATATAGCGTTCAACCATGAAAAGCAACAAAGATTGTAATATCGTAGTAATTACCGTTGATGACTTGCAAATGGTAAAATGTTTTTAAGTGGTTCATAAGAGAAAATAACATTTTCAGATTGTTTCACGGTTGGTTATTGTCTTGACTTTTTTGTCTGCATTTGTCTTACCTTAGTTTTGTCATCGCACGCAAACTAGTAATGAACTCGTGCGTTGCATGGCCGTGAGTAAAGTCGTATTGCACGCATACGTAAACATTATATTGCATTCAATCCAGGCTTTGAACCAGGCATAAATAATAAATATGTATACTACCTAGAGGTTTTGCGTAAGCAGTCTACTTAAAGCAGATGAGACAATGCTGTATTACCATTTTTAAAAAAAATAGCATACGTAACAGTAATAAATAACATCGATAGGTGCTTTACGGTTAGGACATGTTAACTTATATGAATATGCTTGGTAGCGGAAGACGCTATAAATTAATATTTGTCTGTTTAAGCTTAGGGAATCTATGGGTACCGCCACTACCATTTCTTGAATGGTATGCAATGCAAAAACGTTTTTTATAATGAATACCAAATACAATGGAAACAGCGTTTGCAGTCATTAGAAGATCAGGACTTTGATTCAAACGCTACTCGTACACTAAGGGAAAATGAAATTCATGGTAATTGATATTTTGATGTTTATACCATTTATTACAATTTATTGAAAAAGTACACCACAGATGCGGATACAAGTAAAAGCAACGTTTAAAGAATATAGAGCAATGGGCAACCGTTATGAATAAAAAATTAAAATGCACATTTAAAAGTGGTAAACAAGTGCATGCAATGGATTTGAGTTGTATATTACTTCTTTTAACTGATAGTACCATGTTAGAAACGAAGAATAAGCGTTGTTAAACGTATGAAAACTTGTCCACTTCCTCCTAATAACGTATGATCACAGACAGAGGACATTGAAACCTAAGAAAATAATATGAATATTAGTATTATCGTGTTTCTTTTAAAATTGCAAGCGTGAACATACAAATAAATGTTCCTTACTAATGTTGCCCAACATAGCGATGATGTTATGGTGAACATTAAAACTGAAATAAAAAATTAACAAAAGTTTTGGTAAGAAGCTGTTGGAACAAAAAAGTTTTTAGAAAAAAAGTTGGAACGAAAAAAGTTTTAGTGAAAAAGATTTGGAACAAAAAGTTTTAGTAAAAAGAAAGCTGGAAAAAAAAATTTAAACAAAGTTGGTACAAAAAAGTTTGAAGAAAAAGGTTTTGTTAAAAAAGAACAAAAAAGTTTTTGTAAAAGAAGTTGGTACAATGGTATTTGGAAAAAAAGTTGGAACAAAAAAGATTTTGTAAAAAAGTTGGAACAAAAATGTCTGTAAAAAATAGTAAGAAAATAGTTTGTAGAAAAAAATGGTAAAAAAGCTTGCAAGAAAAAAATTTTCGTAACAGTTTTTGTTCTATTTCGTAAAAGAAGACAATAACAACCAAGATGAACCCTGCATACAAATTTAAATTAGTACATAACAGATTCCTCACTAGGAAACACATAAGAGTTGAGAATCCACAGTTTTTATGTAGTGACATGTCAATTGAACACTAAAGAAAGTAGATAAGAACTCTAACCATTAGTCCAAAAATGACAAAATGTCTAGATTTCCTACTGAACAGCATTAAAGGTTACACTAAATAAACAGAGACTATGGAATTTTTACTTGACACCAACA
>JAGDQP010060628.1:0-12175 GCA_022664845.1 Lepisma saccharinum
TGACAATTAGGGACGTCGCTAGGGCTGCCAACGTGAAGGTAGACCACAGTTCCTTCGTAAAATATATACAGGTTGACCATAGTAGATACAAGGTTTCGAATTTTTATCTCGCAAGCTATTGCCTCTAGGCCCTTCATTTTTTTAGATGATTGCACCCAATGTCTGGTGTGTATGTGAGAATTTTTTTCCTGCGTACGACAATGAACAGTGTTGCCAGAGTCCGACAAAATAAAAAACATTTTTTTAAAGTCGTTTTCTTCTTCTTCTTCTTTTGTGGGTTGGGAACAAGGGGGCACAAAAGTTACCTTGTTGGAATCTGTGTTCCATAAGCTTTGCAACGAGGTATGGTTCATGTCCCTGTGACAATTAGGGACGACGCTAGGGCTGCCAACGTGAAGGTCTACGATTTTCTTGAAATATCTGGCCGTACTTAAGGGTTAATGGTTAAAAAGTATTGGCAGTTAAAAACCCACAGTTTTTCTTTCAGAATACATTAGCTCATGCCTTTAGGGTTATAAATACATAAAAAATACTTTGGTTTCTGTAGTGCCTTTAAGTTTTTACTGTATTTTAAAATTTTATGTTTTTTCTTTAAAAAAATCGTAATATCCTGGTTTGAGCTAATATTTACAACAATAATTCAAGTTAAAGTTGCTGAATGTATTTTTACCTTATTCTGTATCTTTTCGTGATCATTTTAGTGAAAAAATCATTGTGATATGATGAGAATTAACAAAGTTATGATTTTTTTACTAAATCAATGTCGTAATCTCTTTAACCCTCGGGAACAACAAAAACGTATATTTTACCAAACTAAAAAAAAAATTAACTTAAAAAGTATATAAGATATCAAATTAAAATATGGTGTGATTAATAAGGATGGTACGTAGAGTAAACAGAAAAATTTTCATGCAATTCTGAGACTATGGGTTTCATTTGACATTTTAGCTGGATGATTTGAAATGGACTGACCCAGCAACCTTTTGTTTTTAGTAATTGGTAGACCCAAATACTTATTTTATGTAAAAAAAATGATTGAGTACAACATAGCTTAATTTTGAATCTCATTTTTCAATAGAAAGTACCACGTTCTGGACTTTCAGCAAATTACGGAATGTTCTTCAAAAGAATAGGCATCTTTCTAGCTAACAATATGTTTAGCCTCCACTTATATTATGTTATGTGAAGGATTAGAGTAGCTTTGCCCGTATACAAACAATGCAATGGTAACATCACTATTGCCAATGTGCACAAACTGTCCCATAAAATATAGAACTCATTATCTTTATTTCTCGAATAACAAACACCACTAACATTATACGCATAAATATTCTAATACTATTCTTAAAATTTTATGGTGTGTAAAGGGATTGAACCTGCTTTCAGCTTTCTCTTTACTGTTGATCTTGACATTAATCTTTTGGTGTGCTCGCCCTGTAAACTTCCATGATGGAGCAGCTCGCTGTAGCAATTACACGACAATCGGATTGTTCCTAGTTTTACCTATCCAAGAAAGATTACTCGTTTAAAGCTTGCAGTTGTAGAATACTGCAGCTAATTTTTACTCTGTTGAGCAAATTTTGCAAAGGAGAGTTGCGAGAATAATTTATGTGTAAGCGTTATCCTTAAAGTTTAAATGTCAATACTACTTTTGCAGAATGCTAGAACATTTATTGTACAAATGACCGAGAGAGGAGGAGGGGGGGGGGACCAAACGCCAACGAAAAATGAGATTATGGTGGAAATGCATTGCGCTGCCATCTGTGGATCAGTTTCCGAACGAAGTGTGTGTGTCTGTGTGGTTTGACCCCTGCGTCTGGAGGAATAGGAAATCAAATATGTGACGGTTTGCAGCACAACAACTCGTGTCCTGAGAGAAGGGGGTCACACTACACTCCAGCTGGAAGGACCAATCAGAAGACACGTCTGCTTGTAAGCAAAGATGGAGGAGCTTGGTAGCACACTAGCAAACACAACGGCAACAAAAGGTCGTAAACACGTGCTACATGCGGAGCAGTGAAAACGAAATGTTGCTGAAAAGAAACGAAACAATGTACAGCAATATGTTAGTGATAAAACAGGAAAGATTGTGCCAAAGAAATGCCTGGGGGCGGTTGCAACTGTTCGTAACGGAGTTCTCAGGCCAAGCAGCATTGGTCTAAGTACTAATTACACGGAAGCAGCAACATTTACACAAATCTACATAACAGGCAACACGTAATGCCTGTAATATAATAAAACTATGTAATGAAATAACATCAAATATGTTAATAACGCAAAATATACTTCCGGGTAGCTTCTTTGAAAACAAGGCATTCTATCTGCATTTGCCATCATCTTTCTTTGGAAATATGCTGACCCGTGTACTTTCCAAGCATCTCTCTCTCCCATAAGGGAAAAAGAGAACTAACAAAATAGTGAAGCACTGTGGAACATTATTCACTCACAACCGCTCGTTCTGAGACTCAAGTTCGACAACCACAGTACTTATACATTAGCATACTTTATATTAGTGAACAGGCTGACCAGGGTCAGCAACATTCCAGACGGCAACGAAGCCACTATGTGAGTCAAGAGCGCTACATAATGTAACTTGTTTCCTAAAATGAAACGTAAACCACGTTACTAAAAAAATCTCTAGCTTTTCACTTCTACATCGCTAAATCCTTCGATTCCAGTATAAAGAACTAAGACTACAGAAGCCTTACGATATTTGTAGTTTTGTCTGCTACAAGTGTGTCCAGAATGTTACAATGTTCTTTAGAATTATGCAGAAATTATCCCCAAATAGTGCATAGGAAAAGTAGCACATATTATTATAGTTTCACTGAATTTTCTAGTACTAATAATACATATTCTCTAAATGTAAACATTATTTTTAATTTATACTTTAGAAATTTTACAGCATTAAAATATTATGTTTTAAATTAACTCCATTAAAAGGCACACGTGCAAATTCCTATAAAATTACGAATAAGTAGAGGCAATCCCTTTATATAACATACAGGGCCTGTGAAGCCCTGCATATTCGTTGGCGTTTGTTTTCGACACCATTCATACGTTAATTTCTAAAGTGTTTCCCTCTTCGCTATAGCCCCCAACCTCCCACATAGCAGAGTACGTCCCTGGGACGTCCCATTTAGATCCCATTACCGTCAGAATGGTCCTGCTCCCATAGCGATGTCCTAAGGACGTCCGTGGGATAACTCTGTGGACAATACAAACAGTTCATCCCGTATGGAGGTCCCCTGGATGTCCCCCAGAAAGCCGTGCGGGATTACCTACCTGGAATTTCTATAAATTAAACCGACCTTACTATTATTATTATTTAATTATTTATAACTATACGAAGGATATGCCTTCGTATAGTTATACGAAGGATTAATTATAAGTATACGCCCCATGGATGTAAACGGGACTTAAACAGGACGTCCTACGGACGTCCCGATATCCTGCCAGGAGAGCTGTCAGATATCCCTGGGACGTCATTTTGCTATGTGGGCTGCATCAATTTGCAAGCGTCTAAACATATTTTTATACACATGAAATCGACAGGAAGCTTGATATAAGGCACTTTCCATAATACCACAACAATTTTTGGTATATATCCTAAAAATAGTACAATAAAAAATACCTAACCTGCTGGACAAGTTTGTCAACTAACGCACTCATCGATAGTGATAATATTTTATGAAATAATGAGCTACAATACAGTAAAATTTCTGTATTTGAAACCAAAGGAGCAGGAGCCCAATTATCATACTGCCGACATAACTATTTTTAAATGAATTCTTCAATGTAATGCAAGTTGATAAAGAGAGCCACAGACACAAAAAAAGCACTACCCTTTTTTTTGTTATTGCTTTGAAAACACGAATACATATCTCAAGTACCAAAGTGTACATATTAAACTCCATGAAGTAAAACTTAAGTGCTTAGATTAACACCATTGCTAAACAGAACAACATTTGAAATGTGTCGGAAGAAAACAGGGAAGTCAATTTTATGAAATTGTCGGAAAAATTGAAAAAAAAAAAACAGAGTTTGAAGCCATAGTTTTTTTGTTGGTATTCTTTATAAACTCTGAGCTTATGTTATGTTGAATGACGAAGATAACCTTTCCGCTGCATTCCGATAACTCCCTAAATTTCGCCTGTTTTGACTTGTCCATACAGTATTTTGTTCCGATATGCGTTTCACTTAATACTGGTTTCACCGTGATTTATTACATTTTAGCACGTTAATATTGCAGTTGTTTGAATGATTCCTTCAAGCTCTACCAGATGCCACCATAATATCAATTTAAAATAAAGTAGACTTGCCTTATTTTCTCTCGACACCTTCCATTTCCCAACAAACATTCAGTTGAGCTGATACTACTGTTGCGATTTTTGGAGTATGGTAAACTAGAGAAAACTACGGAAGTAGATAGTGCTACTTTAGTTGATTCTCGTAAGGTTGCTGAGGTTAAAATAGAATTAGCTCTATCTTTAATTCTGATGTGAACGATGTGCATCTCTTTAATATTTGAGGGACTTGCTTTGACGAAAACGTAAAGTAAATTTATATTTATTCTGGTTTTCAGAATCACGCAAGGATTGCAGAGAATCCGCTAAGGACAAATGGATCTTCAGAATTCAAGTAGTCCGTTATCTTCAAATATTGTAATTAATCAGAATTGTAATTATCCAATTGTAGTATGTTCCCGTTCACATGCAATTGAAAGGATTCTTCTTAGTAGCAAGAGTGGAGTATTACTGTGGAAATAATATTAACGTACACATAATAAAATAGCACTGAGAAGAAAGTCTTCTATGTTCATCTAGGTTCTATTTTTTAAAAAAAAATGTGTATTACGCAGTTACTAATACATATAATAAACATTTTTACTTGAATAAACACTCAGTGCAAGAACACCTTCGGGGTACAGGGATGAGTAACTCAAGAATTCTATTCACAAAACAAATGAAATCCATTTTACGAGTGACTTTGTTGTGCCACTATGGCGCAATTGTTCCCTTTGCAATAAAATTAATAACATTAAAAGAATTAGTATCCCCCTTTCCTCCATCGTGCCACAAAGAAAGTCACTCGCAAAGTGAATATCACTTTTTTAGTGCGTGGAATTCTTGCATCACTGATCCCTTAACCCGAAGGGTTTCTTGTACTCATATCACTTATTTTGTAAGCCTGCATACATTTTAAAAATGTGCATAATCTTCATACATAAGGTTGATTTTGGACCATGGTAGGGACCGTATCTCGATCCTTAAAAAAATACGGATCAATTTGCCTGTACGAGGCACCCAATCGACCCTCAAAACGCCATAGTATCAGTCATTTATGCTGATTTGGAAATTTCTTAACCTGGCAAACAAATTGTAAATTCATGATGGCAGAGAACTTGCTTCCTATAAGCTATCCGAAGCATTAAAACAGTAGTTCCTGATACCGTTTCCATTAAAAGAAATCAGAAATTGATGTTGGTGCGTTGTTTCTTATTGTTTGTCATTATAATATGGCCGAGAGGGTTAGGAGGGGTTTAGGAAAACCATTACTCTGTCCGCTTAGATACTTTTTCATGAATGCGAACTGAGCAGGTATAGGGCGTTTTGAACATAACTGGCGTGAGAGGACAAAACTGCCAAATAACTTGTGTAGAGAAAATTATCATTGTTTTGGAGAGTACCCACAGAAGTTATCTCCAACATTATTATATTCTTAATCCAGAAACTGATTGTTATTTTCTCTTAACCCAGACACTACAATTTCCTAACGCTTACCATCTAGGCTTAGAAGAGCATACATCTTAGTGAAGTCTACTTTCCTATTGTCTGCTTCCTATTGTTGTTCTTACTGTCCTTAAAATCAATAATTAGCATTGCAATTTTAGGTCTACTAATATTCATTCATTAAGAATATTTTCATTGCTTAATATTTCGAGTATCAATCCGTTCACTTTACCTATCTTGGTACGCAGTTTATGCTGCTGGTCCTCGAAATGCGAAACACACTTCTCAGAAATTATGCTGGTAAATTTCCCTTACTGTCCCCTTTGTTTAACAGCAGACGATGTACTGGAAGAAAAATGATATCGGCTCAAGTATGGATTACCATCTACTGTAGTGCACATATTCTAGTACATCAAAATTTGTTCTAATGAATTTATGTGTAGCGAAAGATTTGTTTCCGTACAGTTAAATAGCAGCACAAAGCTTCTAATTCAATAAGTGTTATCCTGTGTTAAAAATGAATAGATTAATGTTTCTTGGAATTCATCCATTCTTTCAAGATTACTTCTAATTCTGTGTCTGTTGTGTCAGATTCGAAAGCTTCTAGGTAAATACTTTTTACAACAGCATTGCTAATGTCGTGGGTATAGTTGCACTACGTCAAATGTGGTTGCTTTTAGCAGGCTATCATTTCGTCCTGTTATGGTTATATCGGCCTTAATTAAAACTTACTGCCAACGAATTTACGCAGTCACGGTCCGACGTTGGAAAAACAGGATATATCTATGTATATTATATTATTATGCTTCAAAAAAAAAACTTATTTTCAAGGTGTAATAGCGTGGAAAAGTGACATTTGGCATTCTTAGGAAAAATAGAAAATATAAAAATCGGATAATCTCTTCCGATAGCGCATAGCGTATTATTCCGAAAATGATAAATTTTAGTTTTTTCTTTATATATTTAAAAAAATAACAAACTGAGTAATGGTTTTATTGTTGACAAAACCAAATCGCCCCCGTATCAATTAAAATTATAATATATCGAAAAGAAATAGTTAAAACGATAGGGACAAATGGAGATTACTAAGGGAATGCCGGGCCCTGTCAGTTTCAGAGTCAAAGTCATAGATTTTCCCACCGGTGTATGGATTTTCTCTGTTGAACTTATAGCTACTGAAATCTCGTAGGGGCACAATTGCAGAATACTAAAATATTGAAAAGGTAATTTGAGTTTCAGAGTCACATTCATTATTTTCCTCACCGTTGCAGAACGTGAAAAATCCAACGGTGTATGGACCACATCTGGCGGACTTGTACTTTTTGAGATCCAGGAGGGGTTTCTGATCATGACGAATCCAACAGTACTTAAAATACGTGTACACCATTGAGGTATATTGCCCAGAGTCAAAATATGTTGTTTTGGTTGAAATAGTCCCATAAACGCCGAAGATATAGGAAACAGTCTAATGTTTTCAATATGGCGGCCGGTCGAACCAAAATCAATAAAAAAATATTCAAGTACATGGATTGGAGTCGAAATATGTTGATTTGGTAGATATTGTGCAATGAACAACGACGATATAAGTTGAAAATAAATGAAATACTTAAGGTATATTGCTTTGAGTCGAAATATATTGGTTTAGTTGAAAGTTTCTAATAAACGTCGAAGATATAGGAAAAAGTCCGTTTTTTTTAAGATGGCAGCTGGTGGTACCAAAAATCCACGAAACAATTCAAAATACATTTAAAAGAGAATTAAGTATATTTAAACTGCTCTGAGTCGAAATATGCAGGTATGGTCGAGATATTCCCCAAAATACCGAAGATATAGGGAAATTTTTATTTTTTAAGACGGTGGCCGAAAATACCAAGTGAATAAATATGAAACCAGAATTTGTGCATAGATGGCGTTACTTGTCAATATGGTTACCGTAAAACTGCGTCCTTGGCGCCAAGAGCTTGTTTTCACTGCTGATAACGATTTGCAACTGACAACCAGACAAGTTTCGTGTCATAATGTAGTGTTTAATAGCGTTGAACACGGAGCAATTTGCACCTACAAACGACGATTTGTGGACATCATTGATTTTTTGGTACCATTTGCAGAAAACTAATGCAGAATAGCATCGCATGCTTGTCGAATCTTCCGGTGATCATACCATTGGTAAGTCACAGTGCTATGCGCGGTTTACAAAATTTAAAAGTGGCGATTTTTACGTGAGAAACGAAGAACGTGGAAGACAACCGAAAAAGTTTGCAGACAGCAAATTGCAAGCTTTATTGGATGAGCATGACGCTCTAACGCAACAACAAATGGAGGATCAATTAAATGTGAAACAAGAAGCAGTTTCCATACGTTTAAATGCTATGGGCAAGACTCAGAAGGGAGGAAAATGGGTTCCACATGTATTGACTGAACGACCGCAGGAAAACCAAAAAAAACACTTGCGAAATTCTGCTCGCCAGGTACAAAAGGAAATCATTTCTCCATCGAATTGTGACTGGTGACGAAATGTTTATCTATTTCGAGAATCCTAAGCGTAAAGGATCGTGAGTAACTCCAGGAGAACCGGCGACATCGACTGCAAGACCAAATCGCTATGGACGGAAGACAATGCTTTGTGTTTTTTGTATCAGAAGGGAGTGATCTATTATGAACTGCTGAAACATGGCAAGACCGTTAATACCTAACGTTACCGACAACAAATGATCGATTTGCATCAAGATTTGCGTGAGAAACGACCAGAATATGACCAAAGACAACATAAAGTGACTGTGCTTCACGATAATGCACCCTCCTACACAGCAAAACCGGTCAAGGAAATGATTGCGACGTTTGGCTGAGAAATCCTTCCGCATGCGGCTTACTCACCAGACTTGGCGGCTTTCGATTTTCACTTAATTGAATCCACGGGACACGAACTTGCTGACCAGCGCTTCACGACTTACGAAAATAGCTTGTTAACTGGTTTGCAGCACAAGAGGCACAGTTTTTTTGTCTGTTATCCACACATTGCCGGAACGATGGCAGAAATGTATCGCTGGTGATGTCCAATACTTTGAATAAAATAATTCTTAGCATTGTCATTCAATCACTGTGTCTTTTCTGTACATAAATTCCGGGTTCATATTTACACACCTGGTAGCTCGATTACATGGAACAACTGAAGTACAATCGTGTGGGCAGAAAAAAATCAGAACTAATTATGCATATCGTTTCGAGTCGAAATAGGTTTGTTTAGACGAAATATGCCTTTTGTATGAACCTTAGTCGGAAATATTAAATTCAACATTTATATACTAAGAATATATAATTACATAAACTTATTATATATGCTTAGTATATATCCCACCTAAAACAAAAGTTGATAGATTTTACTAGCTGTTATAAAAATTGAAGACATTGTTGACTATAAGCATAATAATTTGCTACTTTTGGGGACTTTAATATTTCATTATTCACTGACTCGGAATATAATATTCTACGGGATGATTCAATATGCCTGGCTTTATCGTATTAGCTCTCACTATTCAACTTGAGCTTGCTTCTTTAATTCTGTGAAAAATAGTTTTGGGAAAAACTTAGATATAATTATCGCTAACATTGAAGGTGATATATATATATATATATATATATATATATATATATATATATCCCACTATCATTGCGGCTCACTTACATTTACTGTTCGCCGTCATTATGAGACCCCGGTGTTTCTGAGATCCGTATTCGGGTCTTACTTTAAAAGCCGTATTATTCGTACTCTACAACGTCCAAGTACCTCAAAAAACTTCACTTGTAAAATTGGATCCGGGATTCCGTTTGATATAAAAGTGCATACAAAATGTATAGCTTAAGTTCCTGCACATTCCGTGCGTGGCGCTGCCCTCGCTAATCGTATAAAGATGTATAGCTTTTTTCACTCATACCATGCCTTTACTGGAATCCGCATAGACGTTGGCAAACCTGACGCGTGATCTAACACACACTTAACTGCGCATGCGTTCATTTCTCCCACCAGTTCTTGCTGTCTTGTTCCTCACAACGTACAGAACTCACAGTGTCTATGTGTGTGTGCGTGTGTGTGTTTTGCACATACATATTGAAAACAGTGAAGGGCTCCTATTTGGATCACGAGAAGAGGGTTGGGTGATAAAAGAGCAAACTTGACCTTGGCGTTCCATTCGGAAAGGACGAAAGGTGATATGAACCAAGTTACGAAGCAACAGGGCAGAAACTAAGGTCACGAGGCCATCTTAAGTAGCTCTGTGTATTCTTATGGGTTTAGTGCAAGAACCCCTCGCAATCAAAAAAGAAATTGTAATAACTCTAAAAGTATAAATGATATGGAGAAACTGAAAACAGTTTTAGTATCAGAGACTCCGGGAGTTTTCAACCTCAAATATTGGTGGTCCTCCGTGAAGTTTTGGGTTTGACGCCCCCCCCCCTATTCAAATAAAGTAGGGGTAGAAAAAAGGAAAAAGATTTGGATTCAGCGAGCTTCAAAATGGAAGTAAAGAACAATTTGGGGTGTAAGTTATAGGTCCCTTGAAACTAAAATAAGGGACTTTATATCCCGCTCCTGTCTGTCCGTCTGTCTGTTGCAAGAAATTATATCTCAGGAACCAGAAGACGTAGGAACTTGGTTGAGGTATCATTTGAAAGCTCTTGTTAATTCATTAGGAATGGCTATCTTACTTTTTGTATTAGTCACCCCATATAGGGTGAAACGGGGGATTGGGGTACAACTCAGACTCTTATATCTGGAACTAGAAGACTTAGGGACTTGCTTGACATGTCACTGGATGGCCCTCGTCAGTTCATTAGGACTGGCTCTTCTACTTTTTATTAGACACCCTATAGGGTGAAACGGGGGATTCGGGTAAAACTTATACTCCTATATCTCAGGAACTAGAAGAAGTAGGGACTTGGTTAAGGTGTCATTAGAAGTCTCGTCAGTTTATTAGAAGCGGGTTTCTAATTTTTTGGTTTCACAGCCCCAGGTGTGTAACGGGGGTGGCAAAGCTATACAATTCCACACGCGTCCATCGATGTACCCCAAACTAAGAATTGTCTTCCTTTGGCACTGGGCAAGGTCGCAAAGGTATTCTGGGTTCGACGTTGTTCTCCAGATATCAGTGTTGCCACCTTTTTCATTTTTTTAAAAATTCCTTCTATACACTTCGACATAACCACACCAACTTGGAATTAACATTATTGGGGACAATGTAACAACACTGTGGTCCTAAGAACCCGAGTTTTCATTGTTGCCAACCTATGAGAAAATGCCACATATTTTGTGTTTCAGATGCTATCAAGGGACCGGAGTCATCGCGATTATTAATTGAATCACAGCGCTAACTTGTTTAATTTGAGTAGTAAAAACAAACCCGAGGGGAAATTAAAAACTACTAAATCTACTATAAGATTAAAAGTAACATCAGCATGATAATATTAAAAAGGTTTCTGCTAATCAATCCTTAAATAATAGAGGTGCGAGGGGTAAAAGTAATAAAAGTCCGGTTTAAAGCTTTTTTTTCGAGTTTTTCGAAACCCCGGTGGTGGTGGGAGCGTATAATCTATCGGATGACTGAATATGTAAACAAAAAAAGTAGCGCAAGAAGAAAGAGCAAGAAACACGGGTACGCACAAATTATATTATCAGAAATAAAATGTACACATTAATTCCCTTCCTCACGGTTTTTGGGAATTTGAAAACTAGCATCTCGTCAACTCCCGTGGTCCAGTAAATCCAGTCACTGGTATTTGAGTTATTCTGTGGCGTTCAAGCAACCTTGGCTCAGGTCAGGATAGGGTAAGGGCAATGATAAGGAAGGTATCGGCCAGGGCCATTCGTAAGTTACTATGCCGGCATTTGTCTGGTGAAACTTAGGAAACCCCTGGAAAATCTGTCACGATGGTCGCCGGCTGAATTCGAACCCACGTACCTACCCATTGCCTCTTCGCAGTCAAAGACGTTACCCCCTGGACCACGGGCTACGTGCGGGCTTTGAGTAAGTACTAAGGAAGCGGATCGGGCTTCAATCCAGCTCAAGCTTGCCATTTTGGCAAACTTTCCATTTCTTTATTAAGTGAATTGAGTCGACTTAGTTCAGGTGGTAGTTCATCTGACTTCGTCGTGAATCACCCTGTATACAAATTATTAGATAGCGCCCCTTTCAAGGAATCGTCTGCCTCTTTGAGAAAGGCGTCCCCCTTAAATTACAGAAATATTTTGCACTAATATTTTAAGTGCTTTTAACACTAATTTTCATTCATCATATGTCAGAAATAGGCAATGTTAGAATATATTTTCGTACATTAAATGTGTCTCACATATTGAAAACAAAGTTTTAGTGCATTTTATGTAGACTTACTACATTTAGAAACTTGACAACATACTAAATCCTGATTTAAATATGAATGCAGAGTATCATTAA
>JAGDQP010060629.1:0-12175 GCA_022664845.1 Lepisma saccharinum
TCGGCCGCTGGGTTCGAACCCACGTACCTACCCATTGCCGATCCAAAGGCAGCGAAGTTACCGCCTGGACTACGAAGGCTGGGTTCCATTTCCTATAGTGTTCGAGTCCTAGAGTGTCCTTTGATAGAAATAGTGTTTAGAGAAGGATTGTTTAGAAATAACATAGTAAGATTTAACTACGTATGATCTAAATATATTGTTTTAAATCTGGCAGTGACAAGTAACTGTGACGTACATCTCCCTCTCTGTTAGCCGTGCTAAGCGAAAAGGCTCAATTTTTTTGGTGAAATTTCAGATATAAACAAAGCATGGATTTTCCTGATATTCCTTTACCCTATGAATGCAAAACTAAAGCTGTCGTGCTATTAAGTGGGTTTTATGATGTAACTTTACTTTGCCATTATTTAACCTAACATACAAAGGCGAAATGCATCTTGCACTTTCTCTCAGAATCGAGTGGAGTGGAGTGGAGTTCACGTCTTTTCGCTTAGAAAAGCAGCCGGTAAAGTAGATGTCACGAGAAGACAGACCTCACCTTAATGACTCAGAGAAGTGACTGACCACCCAGAGTCTGTCTGGTATTAAGGACGTAATAAAAACGAAACTGTGGGGAACCAAAAAAAAAAAAAAAAAAAAATCACGGACACTATAAATAAGGTCGACAGTTGAATATTAGTAAGGGTGGAACATTTCAGACTATTGTCTAGTTCCAAGTTCTGTAGCCGTGAGGGAAGAGTCGTAGCGTCATCATGGATGGGAAAACACTTAGATAATAGCCAATGCGAGGTAAGTAGTAAAAGCGCGTGTTCTCGCTGATTGCTTGTGCACTTCCCACTTCACCCCGCGCGCTAGCCAAGACCCCTCTCAGAGGTCTACAGAACACGGGATTGAACAGTACTGCTTCCCCTTGGTCTAAATGAATATTTGCAAAGTACTTACGGGAAGAAATAAGAACGACGAAAAACACAAACTATGAGACAAGTTGAATATTGAAATCAGTACGGAAATAAGAAACAAATCCCATATTACAAGCACGACTTCAATTTCCCAATTTTCATGCTGAAGGTAAAGCATTCACTCTAATACCTGAAACCGGATTTATCAACTGTCAGATCAAAGGGAACTTAATGCCAGATTTAAGACAGCACGCAAATTTTGATTGGATATAACTTGGCCGATTACAATTATCGATCAAACTAAAACAGAACGATATAAAATATCGAACTAGTGCAGCGATGGATTTGTCTAACCAAATCCGGATTGATTAAATGGAATCAGTTTTGCTATGCCTCTTAATATGAAATGACTGGCTTCATATAAATTTGTGATATTCAGCTTAATTGTTTGCTCAGTCACATTTGAATTAGTTCAAAAGATAATAATACTTCGTTTCATATTTACCCACTTTCTCAAAATTTTCAGAAATTTACAATATCCATTCCCTCGCCTTTACTCTCAGACACAGTGCAAGCATTTATAACAAGAAAGCACGATGAAAGCTGAACTAGCTAAAGATATAGCAATTCGTGCAAATATAACAATTCTAAGCACGTCTGAAGCAGGTATAGAAGCTACATTTGTGCTAAAATGGTTGAACTCTCTATATGCAAATTGGTGTTTCCACGTAGGGAAATGATGGGTATTTCTTGCAAGAAGGCTGAAATGTACGTAAAATTAAAATGAAAGCTAACAATGGAATAAGAATTATAATACTAAGAGATCAAAATGAACTGGGAGAATGAGAAAACTGTTAAATTTTTAATCCACTTTGTACCTGATAATTGATCTCTCTAGAATATAGAAATACATTCGAAATAAATTTAATATTCCAGCAATCAAAATGTTTACGCTAGTCCCCATTTGCAGCTTATCCAAAAAAAATCTTTAAAAAAAATGGGCCGCGGTGACTAAATAGTATAGCACTCACCTCTCTCACTAGGGGTTGTCGGTTCGATCCCTGTTCATGCCATGTGGGGTTTGTGGTGGACAAACACCGTGTGCGTGGGTTTTCTCAGGGTACTCCCGTTTCCTCCCATTTTCTTCATTCAACAAATTCATCATCATCATCATCATCATCATCCATCTGGCCTGAGCCAAAGTTGCATAAAGGTCTTAGAAATTAAATTCAAATTCAAAATTCCAAAATACAATTCTGAAATTCGAGAAGGGTATCCAGTTCGAATTCAGAAACTCAATAAGATTGTTTGTGCTTTTGTTTCCACTGAAGTTTATCGAAAGAAAGTAAGTCATGGCCTCTCTCCTCCCCCCTTCTCTCTCTCTCTCTCTCTCTCTCTCTCTCTCTCTCTCTCTCTCTCCTCCCTAGCTTCGCTTCGAGATCCTGTCCAATTCAAGTCTCCCCATAGCAGAGAGTAATTTTACGGTATTTTTACAAGACGTACACTGTTAAAAAATTTCCGAAACATTTCTGGACAACGCTAGGCTACCATAGCTGCCTAGAAATTTCCAGTAACGTGACTACTAGAAACCACCCACCATTTAGTTTTCAGGAATACTGAGAGCATGAGAAAAACAACAGAAGCCTCAAGTGAGATTTGAACACTGGTTGTTCAGTTTGAAGTCCAGCGTCTTACGGACTGGACTAAACTACAAGTGAAGAAAGCACTACATCAAAACTTTATAGAGGAACAGAACAAAAATTTGGCAACTTAATGATTTTAAGTAGAGTTTCCATTATTAATTATGGTGATAGATATATCATAATAGCATACAATGATAACGATATTTGAAATAGTTTAGCTGGAACTTTGAAATAAAAAAAGTGATTTCTGGAGCTATGAGCTTCATGGGGATAAGACGCTTTGGAAATAAACTCTTCAATGAGCGATCACAATTCTCATTCACTGAAAACATTTCCCTATTTCTGATAAAGTGCGTGATCAAAATGGCGGCAGCAAACACTTGATTATAATTGCATGCACGCTTGCAATAAGAAACGGTTTTCTCTTTCTGCGCATGTGCGAACATGAAAATTGATACCTTCCAATAAGGTAAACGAAATCTCTCTGTGCTTTTTCAGGATTACTGAAAATAAATGCAAATACTAACATTCATTTGAAACATTACTTGTATGTATCAAGGCACTTTCCCAAAATTATTTAACAGTGTAGGCTTGGTAGACTGCGCAAGAAAACCTGCGCATTATCATTTCTGTTTCGCGTATCGAGTGATTATGAAGTGCTTTATTGACACAAAAGCGTTTTCCAAATGTAAAGTCCTTTGTCTTTAAGAAGAGCTTTCATTATTATATCCAATCACAAAAGTTCAGTGTTGTCATTTCGTACTCCCATTGTAAATGCGCAAGGCTCTGCGCAGAAAGAAGTGAGGCAAAGCTGACAACATTGAATAAGTACTTCCATGTAATTCGCTGCGAATGGCAAAGCTTTGCATACTGCAAACATTACAGGCTCCGTTCAATGACCGGATAGAGAGCGACTAGTAACAATATTCAAGTGTTTTAGGTGAATTAATAAGGAATTACTTCATGTTTTAAGGAGACGAAACTACGCACGAGGTTTTCTTAGAATTTGAACCATCCTCACTTGTTAGAGAAATGATTCAATAACAGTACCGAGTGACACTCAGGAAGAAGAAAAGACATATTTCTTTAGAAAAAGTTCCTAAAGTAAAAGTTTTTTGCATTGCGTTAACGAGTCTATTGTCTTTCATTTTTAAAAAAAATAACTTGGAAGTGAAGATTCATCCACCTGTAGACAAAGCATGACGTCAGAGCACCTACTGCAGTTGCGTCTTTTTCATCAGAGGTCGAAACTCCATTCTCTCTCTCTCTCTCTCTCTCTCTCTCTCTCTCTCTTTCTCTCTTCTCGGGAACTTTCACTAAAGAATGCCTGCCGCTTGATGTCATAAGCCTGACTTCCAAATAAGTTTTGCATGGAAGTTTTGCAATACTTTCAACTGAGTTCATTTTATCACTCATCTAGTGGTAGGCGCAAGTCACTTCTTGCGCCAGTAACAAAAAACAAAAATGACGTGGCAGTTTGTTAATCATACTGGTGATGTAACCACGCTGAAGAGGAGACTTTGCAGGTGCTTGGTAAACTATCCGTAAAATTTTTATGATTTCTGGCCAAGCATCTACAAGAATTTTCATCGTTTCACGAAATGAAATCATTAAGTTTTCAACATCTTTTTTGGTAAGTTTTGAGATAATATTTACATGGTCGAGGAGACAATCATCTCTTCTTTCTCATTAATTTCAGTTTTATCTAGATTTACCTTCTTACCATATATTGTTCTGAAGAACTAATATCTCCAATAATAACAAAAAAAAGGGGGTTTACAGATGTTATGACATCAGCGTGACTACCAAATATACTCCAGTTATAAAGCACCCAATTAGAAAGAACTTTAGGTCACCATGCACATTTTATAATTCCCACCACATTCGTGAAATCATCAATGCACCCTCCGTACTTGTTTTGAACCCGTTGCTGCCGTGCTAGATCAATGATCTTAAAAAATCTTAGCTGGAAATCTTTGTGAAGTGTGATGTGCATTTTAAAGAAGTTACGTTTCATGAGTACAAACAAATCATAACAACGTTTAATTAAATCTTAGCGATTACTATGAGAAACAGAACAAGCGTGGAGCACTTAAATTCTTATCTTGTAGCGTATTTGTTTTATATTTAATATACAATGAAGTGCAGTCAGGTTTTCCAATGACGTAAGAAACAAGTTTTTCGCCCAGTTATGTTCAAAACGACATGATCTTTTCCAGCTCATCTGTCAAAATTATAAACTTCTGTTAAAACATTTTGAGGTTACACAGCAACTGAAACTATAGCATCCACTCCCATCGTTACTTTTCTCATTATATCCGTGAAAGCAATGTTAATCGGTCGTATCCTTAAATCAAACTACAATCATAGTATTCGTTCAGTATGACAGAGAAACCCAGGAGAATATGTTAGTTAGCATGGTTGACCCGAGGTTTCGAAAGCAGTAATTTCCGACTACTGTGAAACATTGTTGTTTATCTCTCACAAATAGGCTTAAATCATGTTCTCATTATGAAGCTTGTGAGTAACCTTTACCACCTAAAGAAACAAACCCTGCAAGTATTTACACACTGAAAAGATTTGAGCAGGAAACTCGATTATTTGAGGGATTACAGAACATTTTGTCAAATACACACACTTTCTGCAGAAATTATCACTTATTCTGTTAAAGGATCAGATCAAAATATGGAAGACCATTCCTGAAGAAATCAACATCTTCTTTTAACGAAACTTTCTGTACTCAGTCAAATGACAATGTTTTCGGTTAAAACGTTTTTAATATATTTTTGAAAAGAGTATAAGCAGTGAAATTTTGAAAAGCAATATTTTCCAATTTAGAAACCTTATTGAACATTCCTTTGAATTTTGAATTTAATTGAAGGCCTTTGGGCAAATTTGGCTCAGGCCGGATGGATAATGATGGTAGAATTGGTGGAATGAAAACAGTGGGAGGAAACGGGAGAACTCCGAGAAAACCCAAGCATACAGTGTTTGTCCACCACAAAACCCACAGGATACGAGCCGGGATCGAACTGAGGACCCCACGCACCAGCGGTGAGCGCTCTACTACTGAGCCACCGCTTGAAGACTTCTTGTTGGAAACACTTTACGTGCAAAAAAAAAATCAGTACTGTATTTACAGTGATATTTACTGGCGCTACCTTTGAAAGCACTTACGAGTAATACAATGGAAAGCCCTTGTAGTGTTTCTTACAGTATTCCTACTAGCATATAGAATACTGTTTAATTAAAAAAGTATATAGTAGCACTTTCAACGTTTACCACCGGAAGTTTTTTATTTAATATTTAGCGTGACAAAGTTTCAATGAGATTAGACCACCAGAACTGGGTTTTTAATCTCTTTAGAAGTCGTTTAATCAGATATACATCCTTTGCGGCACTTTGTGGTTCTATTTGCTTTGTTTTCCGTGAAAATTGGAAGTAAGAGAGACGTTAGGTATGTAAGAGTTAGAATTTTATGCAAAACATCAAAATAACAGAAACAGAACCCCTTACACATAGCACAATATAAGCCTCATAAATGTTTCCATTTACTGAAACTGAATTCAGTGAGATCTCACCTCACTACATAATATTTCCGTTTTCTGTTCAAAAGACAAGCTTTATTGCTGCGAGCGTTCATATACCAAATTCAAATTAACGACAAACGTCACAGGTCATTGCTCTTCTACTCCAAGCACTGACTCTGAACTTTTGTGAGTTTTTCCAACCTGAACATGAAGTTAATTTCGCCTCTCACACTGGTTTTCAGTTTTACTCTTTGAAGTTACAAATAATCCATTGTGTCCACGTAACACTCATCATGTTTCTATAGACTAGCAACAACTTTGAATTCTCATAAGTCACCTAGTGCATTTTCAATTGAACCGTAACATATTCTCTTTTGATCGTTTTATTTGTTAGTTAATTAATTTACATTTCTCAGCTCAATTAACATCTAGGCTTAAGCCCCTCACAAGTGGCGAGAACTCTTCTGGTGAAAGGGATGAGCTAGAGAAATAATCGTGCTAAATCAGGGTTATTTCTAAGTGTATACAGTAATACAGGGTCCGTCCGGAAAGTAGTCGGACTGAATTTTTCCCGCGACAATGGGGTGAGGAAGGGGGATCTTACTCCTCTGGTTGGGTGGTGGTGGGTCTTAGCTACCAGCGCACCAGTCGCCAGTCGTCTACAAACCTTCCCGGAGTGTAGATCGAGTTGAAGGTGAACCCCTGTCAAGGTGCCGTGTCACGCTCCACAATGAATCGTTTATTAGAGCATCGGTACGCGATGAAGTTTTGCGTCAAACTGGGTAAAACTGCGAGTGAGCCCCATGACTTGATCAAGACTGCGTATGGGAGTGATGCCATGGGTCGATCAAGTGACTCGCTCGAAAAAGCCCGCATGAGCAAGTCGAAAATGAAATCGATGTTGATATATATATATTTTTTTTACTGCAAAGGAGTGGTTCACAGAGAGTTTGTACCGCCTGGTCAGACTGTGAATGCTGCATTTTACGTGGGAGTATTTGAAAGACTCAGAAGACGAGTCGCCCTCGTCCGTCCAGCAATCGCCGGCTCATGGAAGCTCCATCACGACAATGCACCGATCCACACCGCCTTTGCTGTCATGGACTTCCTGACCAAACATGCCATCACACAGCTTCCCCACCCACCCTACAGAACAGATCTTGCTCCCGCAGACTTCTTCCTCTTCCCCCGACTGAAATGGGTCATGAAAGGACAGCACCACGGCTCGGTTCAGGCCATTCAAGAGGCCGTAACGAGGGAGCTGAAGAGCATTTCAGTTTCTGCGTTCCAGGGAGCCTTCAGTGATTGGCAGAGTCGCTGGCAACGCTGTGTTGATGCAGAAGAGGCATATTTTGAAAACTATTAAGTCGATGTATCAAAAATGTCAATAAATCGGTTTACGAAACTTCAGTCCGACTACTTTCCGGACGGACCCTGTATCTGGGGTTTTATGATTCCAAATACATTAATCCAACTGATAAGAGTAGAAAACTTTAAACAATACTTAGTTACACGGTAGTAAAGTGTCGCACTCTTGCGACAGTGTTAGGAAGGTACCTGAAATATCAGTTAATAAAGCCATGTCATCTTTGTAGATAAAGAACATTTAGTTTGGGGTCTTTAAAACCCCAGCTTAGTACTAATGGGTTAAGCAACTCAATAAGAGGACTCGATATTCTATTTGACATAGAGCAAAAACATGATACAGGCTACTTTGTTGAAACCTGTTTCAGTTCTAGCTATAAGCCAGTAATGTTAGGCATCGCTGTGAAGCACCTCTAGCCACGCGTGAGACTAAGGCCATGTGTTAAAGAAAATATGAATGAAAGACATGCGAGTTGCCTGCACGTAATATTATGCCGCTTTAAATCTATATTTCACGAATTAGCGCATTTCTTTTATACCAATTCAACTGATCTGTAGTAATCTGACATCATTTCTAGCCAGAGTCATAAATACAAGAAGTCTCTAAATGTCAAGCTTTGGTAACGTGTTAGTATTTAATACATCTTTCTTTTCCCCCTTTTGTCTGTTTTTTTAAACTATGACTTCCAAAGGTATACATCCACTTGACCACTGTTGTACCCAAAAAGAAATTACAAGTATTGCCACTCTTATAGAATTGGAGACCATTTTTCAAGCAATTTATGTTTCAAAATGTAGAACATAATTGAACTTATTCAGATAAATACACGCACGTATATAAATATGTGTTTGTGAATGGAGAAAAGACGGGACTGTTGAGCAGGATGTTGGAACGCTAGATGCGGGTTACGAAAGGCCCATAAATTCTCCGTTTCCCCTACTGCACATTGGAGTCACGTTAATGGTACTTTTCACGACTTGTTTAACCCTCTCTGACAATCAACTCTGCAAACCGACAACTTATATCCAGGAACTGGACATTATATGAGCTTGAATCTCTCAGCACAATGAGTACAAAAGTTCATATTCCACATATGCTGAAATTTCAGCATTACGCCTTTTGATATATAGGCCTATACACTCGCTCTTCTAGGGCGGTGTGGAACGTTTGACCTTATTATTTTTTTTTTGCGTGCGCTTTCTTCATAATAGTCACCATGGAAACCAGTTAACATTTTTTCTCCCCATACTTGCAAAATATTCCTCTAAAAAAAGTTAAACAAATACACCAAAAATAATTATACAACTATTTTCTTTTATGTCTTTCATTACCATTTATTAATAAAAGAAAAGTAACGTCAATTCCATGGTAAAAAAAAGTGCATCACGAACAAACTGAAGTGGTCCTTATTATTTGTGTTATATATTCTGTAATATATGTGTGACAATAGCACGTTAAAAAGGTCCATAAAAACATTCAGAATCTGTATGTCTCTGAGATAACAGTTTTACGAATGCTTTTAGATGCAATGACGCCGCACGAAGTACTGCCACAGCTCTCCCACTGAATACTTTACTCACTTTTAACAGTGCATTTGTTCCTTCCAAAGTAAATTCAGTGTCCACCAAAAGAGGAGGGAATAACACACTCTGTGTCTATAAAACGGCGCTGTTCGTTGTATTTAAACAGACTGAAACGATGGGCTTTTAAATTATTTTAACTTGGAAAAACATTTATTATTGTTTTACATATTTTAACTACAAAGAAGGATAAAATCTTTAACGGTACATTTCTATAACCAAAATATCTCCTATAACGTTATTGTCAGTTTAGAAGAGTGAAAAAGAGTTGTACGTTTTGGACCCCCAAAGAAATCTCTTAGGCAAAAGAAAGTAACGAGATTGCAATATCAAAATATTTGGATATATAAATCTCAAAGAACAGATGATACATTAAAGTACCTACGTTCTTTCTTCATAAAAAGTTAGAATCTTCTGATAAAAAATTACTCTGTGCATACATTAGTAGAAACATACATTTTTAAGTTATTGATATTTGTTAATTTTTCTCTGGTATCTTTACATATGAAGAGGTAAATATTTTACCTATATATTGAAAAGTATTACAATAACTCGTTTTATTCATAATAATATCTTATTGGGTACGAACTAACAAGGGAACTCTGCAACTTTGCCACCTCGAATCGCCCTTAAATTTTCACCAAGCATGCAGTGTAGCACAGATAGAACACATACGTAAGTTTTGTTTCGCAAATTGTCGGAAAATGCATTCAGAACCACATGTGTGTCGATATCTAAGGTAAAGACACAAAAAGCGCCGAAATGCATGCAACCCAATCGTCACTCACGCAATGCAGGTTGCATAGCATAGAAACACTCACACATTTGAGACCTTATAGAAGGTACTTCTGGTATATAACGAGGCGCGACCGTCCCCGCTTCTAAATTCATGGTCCGGGCAGACCGACAGCAGCTTGCCAACAAAAGCGTTGTCTGGTTATGTTAATCTGCAAGTGAAAGTAATTCCACCAAAAAGCACACGATACTTTCAACCACTTCATGTGTATTTCTTCCTGTAGTATAAGTTATTTGCCCGACGACTTGAAGAGTACGTCAGAAGCGAAGAGCATGCACCGAATCTGCATGAAGAAGATTTATTCTCAAACTCCGCAATCTTATTTACAATCAGCTCAGCTCACATAAATACTATTCTATTTTTAAATTTTTATTTATGGCCTTTAGGCATCTAAGGCTCAAGTCGAGATAGGTGAGGGGAAAGGATTCGGGAAGGTGTCGTCCAGGGCGTATGTTGAAGGTGGCATCCCGTAATTTGCCTGTATAACTGAGGAAAAACTCTGGAAAACCTCAGCCAGGATGGTTGGCAGCTGGGATCGAACCCAGGACCTCCCAAATGCTACGCCGACGCTTTACCACTGAGCTACTAAATACTACCCTCTGTTGCGTTACGTGTGGCAGGCAGCTGGATACTTGTCGAAAGAGCACAAGATTTCTTTCAATGATGTGTTGGACATCAATTTCAACGTTCGATCTGGATATGATAATATTTTGGATGAGAACGACGCCTTTATGGCATGTTGCTGGTGCGATGTGCATCTCTGCCTCACTCACGCTGTTTTGGATTTACACTATCCTCGAATAGACCAATATCAGTGCATATACACTCGCTGTTATCTTTACCTGCTTCTTTGCCTGAGAATACACTTGGTAGGTCTCCTATGTTTGCAATTCCCATTTCACCTGCTTACTGCTTCTATACATGACTTTAGCCCATTATGAACTTTCCCATTTCCACTTCCATTTCTCTCACGTTGTATACTGTTTGTGGGTGTGCATTCCGGCCTCAGTGATGTCCGGGCTGCATGCATTCCAGCGGGTTTTTTTGTGTCTCTTTACGCCACATATCGAGACACATATGTGGCTCATAATGTATGTTCCGACAATTTGCGAAACAAAATCTTTCGTCTGTGTTCTATCTATGCTACACCGCATGCTTGGTGCAAATTTGGGGGCGATTCGAGGTGGGAAAGTTGCAGAGTTCCCTTGTAAGTAGAAATATTTATCCTAAAACAACTAGCAAGAACATTCCATCCTCTAAGCCGACACGACTTATGTCATTAATTGTCGAGATATGTCGCCATTACTTGTCAAGTATGACGTCATTGGTATTGTAAATTTTCGACGTCTCTAGGTCTGAAACTACGCATGTTTTTGAATTTCATCAAAGGAACTTTTTTCTTCTTTCGACTTGAGAAATTCATCCTTCGATTACTTGTGAATTAACCTGCATCACCTCCTGTATAACTTAACTTGAATTTGAATTTATTTATGGCTTTTAGGCACCTATAGGTCAGGCCGTGATAGGTTAGGGGAAAGAATGGATATGGGAAGGAGCCGGCCAGTTAAAGATACCATCCCAATTTTTCCCTGGTGTGACTGAGGAAAACTCGGAAGCAACCTTAGTCAGGATTTTCAACCGCTGGTATCGAACCCAGGGTTTCCCGAATGTGAAGCCTAACGCTCTACCTACTTATCTACTTCTGCTCGGTTTCCCAACACAATGTTGAGCCTATAAAAAGATAAAAGATCTTTCTACTATTTCCTTGTTGACCGAACATCAAACCAGGTAAACAATCCTTCACCCTTGTGCTTTTCTTCACAGCGCATTCTCATGTCATTTAACCGGAATACATTTCTAATGGAAAGCACGAGATGTCGAGACTAGAAAATTCTTTGCATTAGGGTCACTATTATTATTATTTCATGAATGGGATATTAAAAACAAACTAAATAAGACTCAAAACATGCTTTTATACCACATTTTCGCCAAAATATTATCTAAAGCAAAAGTATTTTAAAATATGCATTTATTTGAGAAATAAAATTTGCGTCTTTGTGATCACAAGGATTCTTGGTCGTTTATTCGCCGCATTTTTCAAGCCCTTTCTGGTGGTCCGCAGGGCGCAGAATTCGTGGTGACTGGTTATTTTTAAATTTAAGGACAATTTTAAAATAGGGATGTGTACAGGAGGACTATGAGGCTCACGAAGTGATAAAAAATCATGTTATACACTTATAGCCCTTATACACGTGACTGGTTTTGACCATAGTAGTTTGTCTGACTCATAATTGAGTTACCCTGACGCCTCATGCAACACACAAAACAGCTATGTAGTTTGGATTGCATACGAGGAAGGCTATC
>JAGDQP010060631.1:0-12175 GCA_022664845.1 Lepisma saccharinum
AAAACTATAAAATATATTCAACAAATTACATTATCTTTATAATTATGAAAACAAGTAAAATAAAATACCTTCTGTGAATTTTAATTTTTTTAAATAAATTGTAGTGCTTTGCTCAGCCATTATTTTATTTTACCTTTCATATTTAGTTGCTCACAAAATTCTAATTACACTACGCACACATTAGATGCAAGAAAGTTAATAAATCTTGTAAATAGATATCGAACAAGAGATTTTTCAATTTAAAGGACTAAGTTTATTCTACTGTTTCTCCTTGCCAGATAATGTAAAACGTCATCAGAAGAGATATCGAAGTCCTAGTGTACAGACATCAAAGCGAGACCAGTGAGGTGTTCATTAGTTGTCCTATTCTTAGATACGTCTTTATTTCTTCGTGGTTGGAAATTACCTCTCTGCATTTACGGTGGAAACTGGAAGAGTACTTAGTATTTTCGAGAGAGAGTGAATAGATGGATGAAGAAAACTTGGACACATTTGTTGATCTCTCTTCACTGATTTCCATTTTTCACACCATAGAAGATAGTCTGCTTCTACTTTTGACATGAAGTAATCATAGTATGGGTTCAAATCGTTTCGCTTCATCGTAGCTTTCTCAACAACATTTCCCGGAAGTGACAAACCAAATTCAGAAAGCATGTCTTTCTTTTGCTCGAATTGTTTCTTTAAACTTGAAAGTTAATCGTCAGCGCAAGGGATAAACACAGCTCACCAAAAGTAGTTTTCGGCCCAGTTTGCGGGATAGCTGCTGCGATGAATCTGTTGATTTACTAAACCTGGAATTTTCTGATCAGAATCAAGTATGTCTTTTAACAAAGTAGAAGCAATTTGGTAAATATTGATAAACTCCAACTTTTATATTTCTTAAAATTTCCAGCCATTTTATTACGCCGTTTGCAAAATTTATTGCAGAGCTTAAGTCATGCTGGGGGACTTCGAAGATATTGAGACAGAAGGAGAGTAAAACTCAATAGCTTTTCACAAGTCAAAATCGAAATTAGGAACTGGCTGTTTTCGACTGATGACTTTTATGGATTATGGCTTTCCCACTGCTACTAAGTTCTTGAAGACTAATTACAACTTATTTAAAGAGTTTCAGAAAAACTATGACTGCATCATGGCGCTCTATAAATCTTGTGTTACATAGTGAAAGTAATCTAAATTTCTTGTTTTCAGGCATCACTTCATTAATTGTCTGTTTTAGAATATGACCAGCGAAACTGCTGTTTCTAAACGAATCTGAGCGAATCTAAACGAATAAATGTATCATTCATGGTTCCCAAAGAATTCCGAACTCTAGGCACATTCAAAGCGGATGACAATGCTAAATTTAGTTGATGACTCTCACAAAGCACAAACGTAGCTTTTGGATACTTTGTTTAATTATCACTTGGACACCACTGAATTTGCCTGCCATAGAAGCAGCGCCATTATAACCTTGCCCGACTAAATAATCCATACTAAGGCAGGTGTCATTCTATAAAACGACACAAAAGAATGGGGCGAGTTTTACCCGTGTTCAATTGTTCTGTGTATGTCACAAATAGATTCTTAGAATTGGAAGTGCACTTACAAACATATTAGCAGCTACTATTAAGAGGATGTTCAGGATTATCGCTGTGATTGTACCAAATTTAACCAAGTAGGAAACACACGTGAATAAGATCTATGGGATGTGAGATTGAATTCTCTAATTGAATGGCTTTCCTTTACATTCAGAACATAGTTAAAAAACTGATGAATACAATTTACAAAGCAAGTAAATTTTACGAAGTCGGAGGATATTTCGGCGGGGTCCGAATCCCATGGACCTCCCTTAACACGTCTCTGATTGCTCAAGTAGATGTATCGGGGACTGCTTCGGGTGTGATTTGCTAAGTCGATCCATATTACGCCAATACTTGTCGAGATATGACGTCATTTGTCACAGGAACTTCCTTGTCGTTTTGGTGTGAGGAATCACCTCCCGAAGTTTGTCGGTGTAGTTCATGCATATAGTTGGCCGAGTTATTGCTAGTTTTCAAAATCACGAATCATTTAATGAATCCTCCTCTTTTCCGGTATATCGAGGCTATAATAAAGACAAAGAAATGTGTATTCAGTAAATCTGAATCTCAATTGAGTACTCTAGAAAATGACAAGTGAATTTTAAAAGGTTTAAAAATTTGAAAACTAATTTTAAAAATATCCCGCACATGAAAATTCAATGCTTCTTCCCTGACTTTTAGCTGCAAACTAAGTTCCCTGACTTCCCACGTTTTCCCGGTTTTCCAGACCGCTGGACACCCTGATAACATATGGAAATAGTCTCACATCCCCGGAAAAAACAAAAATACCGGCAAGGGTGTGAAAATAACCTCATCCCTCGGAAAGACTATTCTGAAAGAATGTTATGTTTGAAGCATAATACAATAAAAGCATTAAAATCTAAGCTCCAAAAAAAAAGTCACCCTACATAATCTCAATTATCAAAAAATCTCACAAATTACAATTTTGATTTATTCAAACCAGAAGAACAAGACCAGATCGTCGGGTCAAGATTAGTTAAGACCGGTCCCGAGTCACTCAGGTCAAGACCGGATCAATCGTGTCATGTTGCAGGCCGGGTCACCAAAAGTGAACCGGTTTCACCTCTGGTAGATGCAAAATCATATTGGTATAAAATCTGGCTGAGATGTGCTGCGCAAATTTGGGCATAATAAAAGCACGTTATGCCTAGACACATTCATTATTTTCTGAGGCAATCGGACAGATGCCATACTGAACTAAATTCAAGAGTTTCATATGGGAACAGACACATAGGGATATACAAAATCGCACTAGAATTTTACGGGGAATGTAATCTTGCATTTGGTTTGAATTAATCTCCAAAGTGAAAAGTTGTAAAGGAATTAATCTAACTAATTTTGTCAAACCTGAAAAGAATTAAATTAGTTGCATTCGTTCTTTCATAGATTCTCACATTAAAAAAGGTTGAAATCAAGTGCAACATTGTGCTAGTCATAACATTTATGTCCGATTTTCAAATATCGTATGAGCGCATTCCCATTTAAACCAATTTAATTTAAGATGGCGGCCACCAGAAGTTCGTCTAGTTAGAACAAAATCTTACGGTTGCCCTAGGCATAACACATTTGGAGTATGCCAAATTTTGCCATGCACAATTCAATTTCGTTCTATCAGGGTGCTAAGCGGCTTTGAACTCTAAAACGAACTTCTTAAGCTTCTGCATGTAAACTTGTGTAGGTTTTTGTAGATCGCTGAAGTATCACAAACCAGAAACGGAGATAAATAAAGTGTGCATTTTAAAAATGCAATTTCAAATCTTCGAACTTTACAGATATTCATATTGATATTAATAATAATAATAATAATAATAAATTACTCTATGGCTTACGGAACTCGCAAGCTCATCGCCGCAGTAACAAACGTTCTCCATAGGATTCTATTCTGAGCAAGATCAACACAGTTTTCATCACAAAAAGATACTTCTCGAAGATCCCTTCTAATATTGTCATCCCAACGGTCTCTTTCCCTGCGGCTTAGCAACCACGACGGAATATAATACTAGATTTTCCTGCATTCCCAGTAATAATAATAATAATAATAATAAT
Organism: Lepisma saccharinum; assembly: GCA_022664845.1. NCBI lineage: Eukaryota > Metazoa > Arthropoda > Insecta > Zygentoma > Lepismatidae > Lepisma > Lepisma saccharinum. Next base: position 3,630 of record JAGDQP010060631.1, read on the forward strand.
AATAATAATAATAATAATAATAATCGAAATTTACCTGTCTCCCTGAAGAGTGCAAGATTGTCTTTCAAACGAACATTACATATTTTCGTACCTTTATTAGAGTCCGAGATATGTCGAAAAAAAGGGCAAGTAATCAAAATTTGCCACAACTAAGACAAAAATAAACTTTTAGTAAACTTTCTGACACATACATCAAACAGTATCAATACTTAAGACAGCAATGTACAACCTCTTGCTGAATTTCAGGTGGAATTATCCCGTAAGGTACCAGAAAATGACATTTTTAAAAGTTAATCGTTCCTTCTAAGTTCCTTCTGCGAATTCCAAAAAACTAGTTTATACCCAAATCATGTACATCTCACTTCACTTTATGATATGTGGTGAGAATCAAGCTTGAACGATGATCTTTACCATATTAGAAAGATATGAGTTGATTAAAACAATAGCATTAAAAACCTGTGGGAACATATGTAAAGGAAAATATAGAGATGAAAAATTTTGCCATGTTCTCACATGAATATGTCACCAATTTCATTGCAGAATACATCCTATTCCAATTTTGAATTTCTAACCTAATTCAAACTAATGAAGTAGTATGCAGACAACCTCAAAGCAAATTAATCAATAAAGTAACTCGCAAACCAGGATTATCATAAAGAATTTCGAAGAAAAATTTCACAATAATTACATTATTACGAACAGGTGACCATAATACTAATACTAGCCCTTGACAATACACTTTGAAAAGCAAATAGCAAAAGCAGTCGTGAAATTATACGAGTATTTTATCCAGCAACTTCAAGATGACCACTAAATCGCAAATTTTAAACAGCTATTCCAAGTCGCTCATCAATCTCTTCTCCGTTAGATTGAGAACTGCGTATAAAAATAACTTCCACATGCTTTAATTTTGATTAACCGTAATGTTAAAAATATTGGAGCACAATACTGAGCACAATTATCGTGTGTAATATAATGTTGAACTATAGTTATAAAAGTACAATGATTTGATGAATATTTCACTTGAATTCTTGTAGAAGTTGATATTTAAAAATGAACAAAAAAAAAAGTCAGACCAAAATTCGCTTGGAAGAAACAAGAGAAAAGAAACCCAAGAAAAGACGAATTGTAGTGCGAAGTTTTTTTGTTTTTTTAAAGCAGACACGTTCCTACGATGTAGCTAGAAAAGCGGGACTACAAGCAATGGGCAACCACATACGTCTTAATACAATAGTCCCTCAGAAATACTGCCAACAGAGGCTGCCGCGTTGGTCTGTTCTCCCGTTTTCTTTTAGTTCCATTTTCTAGGTGGAACACAGTCAGTACATGGCATCCAACACATCAGTATCTCTCTCTTTTCTTCTCTCCCGCCTTCGACGACCGAAAAAAAAGCAAACTTCTGACTCTCAAAAACAGACTGAGAGAAAAGACAAATAATGGAGAGGAATAGCGGGAAACCGAGCAAAAAGAGAGAAGGTATGAAAAGGCGACTGAGAAACGAAAAAAAAAAAGTAGTATGGAATGAGAACAGGGACGCAAAGAGAAAACCGTCCCCATTCTAGTCTCCACACTTCATACAATTACAAATATCCACAGCGCGTTGCTAGGGTAACAGCCTCCATAAATCGACGCTCGCAGCTTGCGCTTCTGAAGTTTGGCTTACTTTTGTTTCATACCACACATACTCTCCCCCTATCATAAGCGCGTGCGTTCTCTTTCTCTCTCTCTCTCTCTCTCTATATATATATATATGTGTGTGTGTGTGTGTGTGTGTGTGTGTGTGTGTGCTGGTGTGTGTGTGTGTGTGTGACAGAGAAAGAGAGAATTTCAAATGCCACATTGTGGAAAGTATTCCTGGTGACAACAAAAGAATACGAGAAATAACACTAGTTCTTTTTCCATTTCCTGCGAATAAAATGTGAAACATTTCGCTTACCTCCAAATGAAAGCTCTTATGATGAAATCTTGCTTCTAAGCTTCTTGTGATAATCTCAGTCAACGAAGTACAAGATAATAATGGAGACGTCCAGGAAACAACACATATGTCGCATACTTTGTTTTATTGTTTACAATATTTTATTCAATAGTAAAATCCATTAATTAAATTTTATAAAATATTGCTTACCATTATTTACACTCGGACGTCTCATTTAATCCAACAAGTAATGGTCGAGAAAGAGAACATAATAATTTTTAAACGACACGCCCAATGACTCAGACAAGAAATGCGCATTGTTGATCATTGAATATGAAAGTTCGTTGATAAGATCTGTGGACAGATGGTATAAGCAGATATGTCGATAGCCAAATGGTAGTTTGTTGTACAGGTACCTGTACCATCAATCAATTCCATATAATAGATATAATACTAACCTTGTATATGAATAATCTTGTCAATAATGTGTGTTTTGTAAAATTAAATTTGATTTTTTTTCTGCACACTTCGAACATTTCATGCGTCTTCCTGTAAAATGCGATACATCTGCTTATTATCTGTATGTCATCTAATAAAAACTACGATATTGATTTAACATTTTGATTTGCAATATGGAGCTACTTCTGTGTACACAGTACATTTCTTCGTGCGTTAAAAATGTGCATTTACAAAGGTTGATTCACGAAAACAATCACACGTATTACTTCCTGGAAAATTAAGATATCTTATTAAATTCCATCCAATGGTTGTTTATGCCTTCATAAGATAAGATAAAATGAATTTTATGGGCGGTAACAGCAATATGGCTTACGCCCGTCCAAATTATGCCTTCATAAAATTCTCTGAGTGGGGTAGACAACCAATGCCATACTTTTTTTATTTTATCCTGTTTGAATTTTATTTTTATTTAAGGACTTTAGGCAGTTGACTCAGGCCGAATGAATGCTGATGGGAGAACTTGTGGAATGGACAAGGTATGAGGAAACGGGAGAACGCCGGGAAAACAACGCACGGTACTTGTCCATCACAAAGCCCACATGGCACGAACCGGGATCGAACAGAGGTTCCCAGGCACTAGAGGTGAGCGCTCTACCACTAAGCCACCACAGCCCGAAAATGTGTTATGTATTGAACGGAAACGTACAGAAACTTCTTAGCAGTCATACAAAGATTTTCAATGTGCATATTACTCAGAAAACGTCTTGAAATTATTAATAATAGTTCCGAAATGATGGTTGAATAGATTCCAAATGGATTGCAGAGCTGAGCTCTGAATTCAGTCTTTATCGAGAAAGGACCTGCAATTAATGTTAGATCAAGTTCGTGGTTGAATCTAAGAAAGAGCGAGGATGTGCATATCAACAAGTCATATCACTGTCCACTACAGTGCCCCCTCACGAACATTTAGTCTTGATTGCACGGTAGCTAGAGTGCAGGACTTGACTCCAAAACCTAGCTTTAAAGCGGTTTGCATTATCTCTTATAAAATGACTGGAAAGCACTCCTGAGGTATACAAACAACTTACACAAAAATGTAACGCTAAATTGAGAATTAGCAATTGTTTTCAAAGGAAAGGAATTTATCATCCTTTCACAATCAAAATTAAATACAGTATAACATTCAGTTCAGCACAAAGCATGCGATATAATGCTTTGCAACACTCTTGATAACAGTAAAACTTCCATAAAAATACATTCTTTATAGAATGATATCATGAAATTACAACGACAGTGACACTCGGAAAGCTGTTGTACAGTGAGTAAACTGTTATCGCGCAAGGGTTTTATGAGTCTGTTCTTGTTAGCGAGCTATCTGTTTTATAACGGGGCGGAAAAGAGAAGAATGAAAATCTGCTAGCACATCCGAATTCAAGAAGAGCAAAACCACTACAAATTATCAAAAGATAAAACTGCTGTGAATGTTGCATCTTTTCTAATAAAGGAACAAAAGAAAGACAATAAAGTGTTAGGCATATAGCGGTATAAATCTCTTTTGTACAAGATGACTGGCGAAACATATCCAAAAGGAGGACAAAGATATGCTGTGATCTATTCAAGTTGCTTCATCTTTAATTGCATTCACCCTTACCAACACGAGAACTCCTGCTATTATTTCCACTACAACTCCTCTACCTCACCATACTTCTACTACTACTACTACTAATAATAATAATAATAAAATCAACCCAGTAACCGGAGTTAAAATAGGGAATTTCAATCCTGACTGGGAATACATGCAAGTTCGAATTTTGCTGCTGATCATCCTCACTTAGGTTTCTTATGATTCTCCTCTGTTTCACCAAATGAATGTCAGAACGGTACCCAGTTTCAGGTTCTGACTTCTTTATTCATCATCGTCCCGGAAAAGTGCACTCCGAGTGACATCACTCAGACTTTGAGGGACCCAGGATACAGTTGCCTGTTCAGCCGGAAGATATATATGAAATAAATAAATAAATAAAACTTTATTTTGTACGCACCATTCTAGTAACTTCTGACCTCGGCCCGTCACAATTATCCGTCACGTTCTAGTTAAAATCCACAATCGCAAACATCCATGCCCCAGCCTGGATTCGAATCCCGGATCTTCGAGTCACTGGCTTAGCGCCCTAACCCAAATAAATACATAAAATTCACATATATAAGAGTAAATAACTTAAATCCTAAATTAGCTATATTAATATAAAAATATGTGCCACCTTTTCATTATATTACTCGTAGAGGTGCATAAGAATGTCACCCCAGTACTTCAATTAACAAATTTAAAACCATCCAAATTCTTTCAAGTTCACATAATACTATTTTAAGAACATCACTGTGTGTGTGTGTGCCACGATGGTATAAGTAAGGAAACAGCCTCGGAGGTCCTCACTGCCCGGAAGACGGAATGCAGCTGACAACGGCAGCGGTCAGTCCTGAAAGAAGTCAGAGGGTCAAAATGCCCGGGTTTGGGCTGTAGACTGCCAGGACACCGACACGGCAACTCGAACGGACCTATACGTGGCGACTCTCAACTGTCAGTCACTTGCAGGAGAGCACAAATTAGAAGAATTGCAGAATGAACTAACAAGAATTAAGTGGGACATCATAGGACTATAGAAGTGTGGAGGAAGAATGAAGAACAATTGGAACTACCGTCGGGGCACACGTTCTACTTTAAAGGAACAGAAAATGAAAAAACCGACAGGCGTTGGCTTTATAATTAATAGAGACCTGAAGTCACGGATCACAGAAATTGAAGGAATTTCAGATAGAATCACAAGGGGATAGTATGGAAATTATACAAGTGTTGGTTCCAAAAACTTCACACAAGGAGGAGGAAATCGAAGACCTATACGAGGAGATACAGAAGATTTTAGATAGTAGCAAATCACATTACAAAATTGTAATGGGAGACTTCAATGCGAAAGTAGGAGCCAAGCAGAGCAGTGACACGAAAGTTAAAAACTTTGGATCTGGCAAAAGAAACAAGAGAGGAGAGAATTAATGGAATTTTCAGAACCCAACAGACTTCATTTCCAATATATTTTTCAAGAAGGCGCCCCATAGGAAGTGGACATGGAAAGGCCCAAATGGGACCAAAAACGAAATAGACTACGTTCTATCGAATAACAGGGAAATTCTGCAAGAAGTGTCTGTTCTGAATTCAGACATTCGAGATTAAACTAAGCAACAGATTCAGCGCCTTGGAAGAGGTAAAGAAGACATCAGTAGCAGAAATAAAATACTGACCGAGATAATAAGAAAGATAGCCAAGAAAATAGCACGGACAAGCAAGAAAAAAGAGGGCAAAATCTTAGAATGAACTTAGAATAATCTTAGATTAAATCAAATCTTCTCTTGAAGAAAAAAAGGGGAAATGAAAGGAGAGGAAAATTACATAAAGAGGATTGAATATATAGAACTAAATAAAACAGTAAGGAAGAAAATAAGAGAGGATGTACGAAGATATAACGAAAATCTTGTAAGAAATAGAATCGAGAAAAACAAGAGCCTAAAGAAAACCAAACAGCAGCTCATGATAAGGGAAAAAGCAAATAATTGCAGTTAAGAGACCAGAAGGGACCATAACACGAAATAAGGAAGACATTATAAACAGATTTGAAAATTTCTAGAGAGAATTGTAATATTCCGAAGAAGAGCTAGGAAATGAAGACTCAGAAGAAAATGATGTAGATGTCCCAGATGTAATTAAAGAAACTTAGTACTTCGAAGGATGAAGAACGGAAAATCGCCAGAAGAAGATGTCTAAATGGGGAGGTGAAAAGTTGAAAGAGGAACTTTCGAAATGATTCTCAATGTGGCTGAGAAAGAGAGAAATACCTTTAAGTTGGAATAATGCTGTTATAATTTCTTTGTACAAGAAAGGGGACACAGAACGCGTCAAAAATACAGACCAATTAGTTTACCGTCAGTTCTATTCCAAATGTTCACCAAAGTTATTTTGAATCGTATTGAACGAGACTTGGATTTTAACCAGGGAAGGGAACAAGCCGGATCTTGTCGTTGATTTAGCACAATGGAAAACATACAAACACTGAATGAAGTTATGGAAACTTCCACTATGTTTCGGATTCGTAGATTTTGAAAACGCTTTCGATTCGGTCTCCTTGTCATCAGCACTTAAATCACTTGAACATCAAGGCATCGAAAATGCATACATCAAGCTACTGCGAAACCTTTTTTCGACTGCCACATCTCTCATTAGACTACATCAAAAAAGTGAAACATTTAAATTTGGAAAAGGCATTAAGGCAAGGAGATTCAATGTAGAAAACTGTTTTGTGCTGTCCTGGAGAGAGTGTTCCAAAATTTAAATTGAGATGAAGTTGGAATTAAAATTAATGGCGAATACCTTAATCATCTACGGTTCGCTGATGATATAGTCCTGTTTGCTTCAAGTGCAGAAGAACTACAAACCAGAATGGAAGAAGTGAGTAATGAGAGTTCGAACATAGGTCTTACAATGAATTTAAGTAAAACAAAAGTCATATACCATCAACATGCTGCAAAGAGGGAAATAAAGATTAGCAGAGAGACAATAGGCATAGTTGATGAGTATGTTTACCTAGGCCAGCTCAAAACATCGAATGCTAAGTTGACTGATGAAATAAATAGAAGATGTAAAATGACGTGGAGTTCGTTTGGAAGACTACACTTTATTTTCAAAAGCAAACTTCCAATGTGTCTGAAGCGTATAGTTAATAATCAGTGTGTCTTACCTGTGATGATGTACGGTTGTGAAACTTGGACACTGAATGCGCAAACGACTCAAAGATGGAGAGTCACGCAAAGAGCAATGGAGATATGTATGCTAGGAATAACGAGGAGGGACATGAAGACAAATTAATGGATTCGCGCACAAACAAAGGTAGAGGATGTAATCAAGACTGCGAAGAAGCTGAAGTGGAAATGGGCCGGTCACATAGCTAGACGAACAGGGTGGACAACTAATGTACTACACTGGATTCCTAGAGAAAAGAAACGACCGAGACGACGCCCAAATGCAAGATGGGTAGATGAATCGTTTTTCAGGAGCTACATGGATTGGATGAGGATAGAAGCAGACCGATATATGTGGAAAGAAAGGGGGGAGACCTTCATCCAGCAGTGGATAGAAAACGGCTGAATATGATATATATAAGGGTCATATAAAAAGTCTCCGCGGTTTTTTGGTACATTTTTGAACAAAAAATTTCTTTATTGAAAATCAATTTTAATCAAGTACATATTGACCATTATTATCTATGACCTTTTGCCATTTTTCGGGTAGCTTCATAATTCCATCGGTGTAGAACTTCTGTGGTTTTTCGTCGAAAAACTTGGCCAAGTGATTTTCAGCGGCACTTCGGTCGACCAGTTTTTACCATCAAGACTGTTTTGCAGAGACCGAAACAAATGGTAGTCAGACGGTGCAAGGTCCGGGCTATACGGTGGATGCATCAAAATTTCCCAACGAAGTTCCGTCAATTTGTTCCGAGTCATCAAAGATGGTTGTGGCCGCGCATTGTCATAATGGAACACAACTCCCTTTCTGTTGGCCAATTCTGGTCGCTTTTTCTGGATTGCTGCGTTCAAACGGTCGAGCTGTGCACAGTATGTCCATTATGAGCTGCTGCAACCTGACGAAACCATCAATTCGGTCCTGTACTGTGCACAACTCGACCGTTTGAACGAAGCAATCCAGAAAAAGCGACCAGAATTGGCCAACAGAAAGGGAGTTGTGTTCAATCATGACAATGCGCGGCCACAACCATCTTTGATGACTCGGAACAAATTGACGGGACTTGGTTGGGAAGTTTTGATGCATCCACCGTATAGCCCGGACCTTGCACCGTCTGACTACCATTTGTTTCGGTCTCTGCAAAACTCTCTTGATGGTAAAAAATTGGCCGACCGAAGCGCCGCTGAAAATCACTTGACCAAGTTTTTCGACGAAAAACCAAAGAAGTTCTACACCGATGGAATTATGAAGCTACCCGAAAAATGGCAAAAGGTCATAGATAATAATGGTCAATATGTACTTGATTAAAATTGATTTTCAATAAAGAAATTTTTTGTTCAAAAATGTACCAAAAAACCGCGGAGACTTTTTATATGACCAAGCGTT
>JAGDQP010060632.1:0-12175 GCA_022664845.1 Lepisma saccharinum
CTTTAGTCGTTTAGGCTGTGTATTCTTTGAAATTTTAGGTTTGGCGGCCATTTTGAATCCAAGATGGATACCTTTTCATAATGTCGGAATTTTTCCTTTATCTTCTTATCATCCTCTACCTTTATACCAAATTTTTACGTATTGTTTTATTTTTTCTTTTACGTATCTCACTCCCATATGATGAAAGGTCAGTATTATTTGATACCTATCTAATACTTATTCTTGGACTTCTTTATCCACGTTTTATCCTCGTGTTATAATGTTGCTTACATGAGGGTAGAGTATTTGGAACTATTTCTGACAACAACAGGTTAATGTATTCAACTTGGGTGTATGTTAAAAATGAATATTGAAGATGCCATAGTGTAAAAGCATATTTACGGGTGATTTTCTTTTTAATTCACCTTGACATTTGAAAGCAAACATTTAAAAGTACGTGTAAATCCAACAATATTTCACTAAAATAGTACTGAATCCATATTTCTGGTTAAACAATTTCATTTGAAAGAATGACATAGCAACTATTTATTTTACCAAACAAGTTATCTTGAGCTGTAGTTCTGAGTTTCCTTTTCAGGACAAATCAATACTTTACGCACTTTCTACTGTCGAATCCGCTTCAAATTCTGTATATTGTACCCTAACCAGCCAGGTAAATATAATCGACATTTTAACCCAACCGTAAACAAATTGGAACAAAAAGTCTGGCACCTACTTCTTTATAAAAAATAGTGTGGCAAAAATGACGGAATTAAGTTTACCAATGCCACTGTAATCATAAGACCGCCATCTTGGAAAGTAGTCGCCATAGTAGAACGTTGCTGCCATTCTATCATTTTATGCTTATTGAAACCGATCTTTCATTTGGACAGAAAATTGGTGGAACCTTACTTTCCAAATTTTGTGTGCCTATAACTTGATCAATTAAAATATACGAAATGAAAATAGTCTTCGACCTGAATAATTTTATAAATATATATATATATAGTTTTTCCCTGCCAGGCTCTGGGTGTGGGCGGGGACTACCGTGCTGTGCTGGGAACTGACTTCAGATCTCCGTTATGTGCATTTTAATCTCTGCTATGGTAAATAGTGGTGTTTGGGTTGAAAAAGGGCTTCGTAGTCTTTTATGAGATCTCTACTATGTTAAATATGGGTTCGTAGGCTTTTATGAAATCTCAGAAAGTAACAGGACACGGATGCGTGCGGATCTTGTGTTTTTCGCTGCTCAATTGCACGGTGCTTTCTTCATTCCTGTGGTCAAACAAATGAATGCTTATCCCAGCAGTTTCAATAAAACCTATTACATTACTAACAAAAAATAGTCACGATCTCTTAATTACGAGAAACAACGTCGAATGGCATGGAAAATTGTGGATAATATTCCTGATCAGACTGCTTTTCATAAATCTCCTATTAATTTTAAGATTAATACCTTTTTTGGGCCACTTCAAACTATGGATAAGGTTACACCTCCTGATCTCAATTCAGTACATGACTATCCTCCTCATTCTACGCCTGATCACTCTATTAAGTCTTCCTCTTCAGATACTCCCCAGTCGATGGATGTTGAAGGATTTATTCAGCCTAAGAAGACTTCTCGTATTATACTGCCTGATGAGAATACTGCCACGGTTCTGACCTCCAATAAGTTCGAAATTCTTAGCAAACATTCTGATGTACCTCTAGAACAGTCTGATGATCGCTCACCACGAGTGTCTACCTACTTACGCCAAGCAACCTGCGATATTCGTTTACGGAATTACATATATATATATATCACTTCAGTAAAACGCTTACTGCTACCTGTCAGATCAGTCCGGTTGTTAAGCAAACTGCCAATTTCATCAAGTTTCAAACTCAATCAAAATCTGATTTCGAAAAACTTCAGACCTATTGTTTACAACTACATCTTCAGTTCGCTCTTGAAGCACATAAACAAGATCGTCCTATCAAAAGAGTACCTCGAAAATTACCTATTGATACCACTCCAGCTGATATTCTGGATGCTTTAGTTGCACAAGGCTATCCAGTCTCTCATGTCACACAATTACATGGCAAAGACAAAAATACAAAAGCTAAGATCTTGTATCCTTTATTTCTTGTAACATTAAGAAAGGCTGAAAATGCCAAAGCCATTTTTCAACTTAAACATGTTCTCCAATATATTGTTACTGTGGAATCCTACAAAGGTCCTGACATCATACAATGTTACAAATGCTATCGCTTCGAACATGCTCAGACTTCTTGTTTTAATATTCCTCGATGTGTAAAGTGTGGTGAAGCACATCTAACTTCTGAATGCAACAAGCCTTCTCATGATCTTACTCCTCGCTGCACTAATTGTGGCGGTGATCATACTGCTAATTATAGGGGCTGTAAAGTCTTTCAGTTAGCTATTTCAAGACGTAAAACTGAACCTCTCGCAAAGCCTACTAGCTCAGCAGCAAACACCATTACTACAGACAAAACTAACACTTCATTTAAAGCTGATCCCACTCCTGGTGACACAATTATTCTCATTAATTCAATACTTCATCTCAAGTGAAATTCTAACAAAAATTGGTCATGCCCTCGTCCAATTTCGTTCTACTTTAGATTATTCTAAAAAAAAAAGCTATCATTTTCTATATTTTGACTCAGATTGTTTCTGCTGCAAAGCCTTAATTCTGATGTAATGATGATATTTCAATGAGGATTGTTTTTGTACAGACTCCATCTACGGCCTTGGTTATACCATCAAACGTCATTCAAGTTTATCAACAATGGAAGACTACTACCATCTCTCTTTCTTCTCCTCCTTCCCCTCTTATCTCTACCTTCTTTAAATTCAATATTACATTTTTAACTAACTTGTTTTTAACACGATCAACCAGGGAAGCGACAGTTGCACCCTGTTCATTTCATATACGCCCTACATCAAATCAACGAGTCTTTACCGATGGAAGGCATGGCCTCACGGCCGAAACTTCAAAATTGAAACTATCATGAAATGGTAACTGGTAACTTGATGAAATCTAACCACAACAAATGTGACACGACGGCTTTCTTTGGAAGATATTCGCTGCCTTTGTGCTGCTCTGGAAGCCTAGACACCATCTAACCTCTGTGCTGTGTTAAATAGGAGTTGGGAAAATAGCTTCGTAGCCTTTCGTGCACTGATGTAATTGCTGCTGTGTTAAATAGGGCCGGTGTACTATGTTAGGTTAAATAGTGTAACTGGCATATATTCCTGTGTATTTGTGTAATTTCTGCTATGTTAATTAGGGGTTGAAAAAGAGCTTTGTACCCTATCGTGCACTGGTTTTAAAACCTGTGTAATCTCTGCTATGTTAAATTTGGCTGGTGTACTATGTTGTTTTAAATAGTGTAACTAGCATATATTCCTGTGTATCTGTGTAATCACTGCTATGTTAAATAGTGTAATCACTGCTATGTTAAAAAGCTTCATAGGTTTTTATGAAATCCCTACTAGGTTAACTAGCATATATTCCTGTGCATCTGTGTAATCTCTGCTATCGTGCACTTGTGTACTGTGTTATCTATTATGTGGGCTAGGGTAGATAGCCTACAGGACATGCATTCTCTGCTATGCTAAATAGGGTTGAAAAAGGTTGCCGTAGCGTTCCACGGAATCTCTGCTACGTTAATTAGGGTTTTAGAAAAGGGGTCGTAGCCTTTTATAAAATGTAGTAAAAATAATGCAACACAGCGTATCGTACAGACCTGGGAATGCGAGTACTTGCTATCAGCCAGGTACTGGAAATTCGTGCAATTTTTCACAAAGTGATGCGAGGTCACTCTATTCTACTATTATGCTAATTGCGTCATTTCGATTAGTAGAAATATATTTTGTTTGGGAGACTAGTTCGTGTTTCCTGGTATTTCCATTGTTTTGTTAGTAAAACGTGCTAAGCAAGTGAACATTGAAAAATAAGCATTGACGCTGTATGTATAAATACCTGATGTTTACACGTGCATAAAATACCTCTTTAATGATCAAATTAATTATCAGATTATAAGTTTGCGTGCCTTGGCTGTCGCTTTCTCTGCTTTCAGTGTGATGGCTACTGGTGTAAGTCGGACATACTGTGCCCCCTATTCTCGTCACGGGTGACGGTTGCTGGTGAAAAATTACTATTTAAAAATTTTACGCCAGAAAGCGATAAAGGGCTTAGCAAGGTAAGACGGTAAGAAGTGCATTACAAGAAATGGTGATAAACAAATACTACGATATTCACCCTAAAAATGGTTCTCCACCAAATTTCAGCTCAAAAGATGCGAACGTAACCTCAAGATATAATAAATTATATTGTTTGTTAGTTTTGCGATATCTCTGTCAAATTTGCAACTACGATGATAGTGTTTTTCTTAAATTTATAATTTCTACAAGCTCTACAAGATGGTGTTTTTTTTTAGATTTGTTGGCGCAAAATGCAAATTTTGAGAGAGGTTAGAAAAATTATAAAATTGAATTTTTAGAAAATCAAAACAATCGCTGGCTCGAAAAAAAATATGTAATGTATTTTTAATGGTTCCATAACCATGATTTTTTTTAGATTTTTTAAAGTGGTACAACATAACTAAAAACATGAAAAAACTATTTTTTGGTCACTTTTAAGGCATTTCATATTAGTTTCATTAGCTCACAATGGTTCGTGGTGTCCTCAAATCTTGCAACTCTAATTGAACTCCTTTCCCGATGCCATACAATGATGGAATTTCGCACAACGACGGAAATCGGCTGACAATGCAACATTCTAATGTTACTTTTATAAATTTCTATATGTATATAATTTATAAACATATATTAAGGTTGATCTAAAGGCAGGATGGAGAAGGGCTTATTTTGAACATGTTGTAGTTCTATTTTTGACCACCAGATGATTATAAATACTTCGATCGCCGCGCGCCCGTCTGAGCTTTTTCCAAACTACGTGGCAATAGTGAAGTTCTCTTTAGGAAACAATTTCTTAAAATGTTATTGTGTAAGGGAAAACCTCAAAATCTTCCCTACTGCGGTGGTAGTGTGTGGAGTGGGGGAGGGGGGTGAACAGGTTTTTCTGGACTAACTGAATGACCGCCATATGCTGTGTTGTATATGTTCCCTTCCATTTTTATTGACTTTGAAAGGATACTGAAGAGAAAGTTATATTCAGAGTTGAGCTTTTCGAAAACATTATACAGATGGAAGCCTACTGACATTGTGGGAAGTGAAATGTAAAATAAATACCGAAAACGCGACAAATGAAGTTGATAAAAATATCAATATGCGGTAATCACTTCGCAAGAAACTAAAAGTTGGACACGACTCAAAAACAGTTTGATCAGTAGTATAGCATTTATAAACGAGTGTTGTGGTACTTTCTTGAGGCACGTAGTCGCCGAGTTTGTTTTTTCCCGGGAAGGGGGGGGGGAGGCAGGACACTTTTAGCCGCCTAATGGTTTTCATTTTTACGTACGTACCCGACTTCGCAGTTTTATATACGCATACCCAATAGGCACGCTCAGAAATTCACTCTGTGCCAAGGACGTCGGCAGGGAGGGGAAATTGCCCCTTTATATCTCATGCTATTCTATTTCCATATATTATGCTTTACACTGCATTCATTTCATAACGAGAACTTGGTATACTGCTGTTAAATTTCCTGATTTATTGCCATATTCATTTTAATCGTTGTAATCACAAATACACCAATTTACAACCACAAAACAAACTTTGTAAAAACATATTATTTTTTCATTCGAAAAAGTAAAAACACGAATGACGCTATTGTACTATTAAGTAACACCAAATTCTTTGAACATACTTTTTTAACCAAGTTTTCCTTGAAAACAAGTAAAAAAGAATAGAAGTCTCTCTCTTCCTCTGTCTGTCTGCCTCTCTCTTTCTCTCTCTCTCTCTCTCTCTCTCTCTCACACACACACACACAAAATTATTTACAAAGTTTAGAAAGCACAAATAAGCCAATCGTAATATTCACATTCTTTTATAGTAATACTTTAGAGGCTCTCATATTAAAATACATTGGTACTCACACCCTCGTATTTTAAATAATTTAGAAGTAGCGAACAAATCAATAACAATACTGAATTTTTTTAACGCGATCTATCTAGTGCTCATTATCATTTTTGAAATGAGCTGTTTCAGATTTTGAGGTTAATTTTTAGCTGAGATATTCAAAGGTCGCAACTTCAAACGGTATAGCCCAAGTCTTCAAATTTCCACCAATAAAAGGTATCTTCAAATTATGGATTACCTCATTTGATAGATGCTCGTAAGTATTATCTACCCCACTTTCTAAAATAACATTTTGATTGTCATTTGTCCATTATTTTTAAAATATTAAAAATGAAGCCTGATTAGCAAGGACTCTTAAACGAATCTGAATTTGAACTTTTACAGGCCTTTAGGGAAGAAAGCGAACGGATAATGCTGGAAGAATTGGTGGAATGAAGAAACTGGGAGGAAACGGTAGAACCCCGAGAATACCCACGGTATTTGTCCACCACAAAGCCACATGGCACGAGCCAGGATCAAACAATGGCCCTACGCACTAGAGGTGAGAGATCTTCCATTGACCCACCGCGACACAAAACGAATCTGAAGCTGGTTGCTCTCCTCTTGGCTTGTTCAGTTTTTGGTGTTACTTCATCTGTAGCTAAATGAACGCCAGGAAATAGCGAGTCTTCTGTAGTTTAAAGTTACCTAATGGTATAACCATGTCGTTAATCAAGAATACATTAAACAATGTTTTAAGACAGTATATTACTAATTGTACTCATTGTTCTTAGTTCTTAAACTGAAAAAAAATAATAAAAAAATCATACAACACACGCTGCTAACGGTACAGTCTTCCACAGCGTGATTTGGCCATGATTAATAATTCACGCAGAACAGAAAGTTTACCTAATAAACCACTTCTTTGCCAGAAAATCTTGTACATAAATAAACTATTAATGTTTGTTAAAATATATTCTTTCTGTGATCTTTGCTTACTAATACATTTGATGTAAGCACTATTATTCATTGTTTTAACTTTACCTGAAATATTGAAACTCTTCTGTATCTGACAACCTTATGCCATCTCTGTCTTCAAATTATCTAATTACCACTGACGACACATTAAATCCCATTGTCATGAACAATGAGTTCTAAAACGTCAGGTAGTAAGACATTTGATGATCCTTACTATTCAAAAGTAATGTACTGTACTAATTACTGTCCGACGTTAGTGATACGTCACAGTTTGAAATTTTGTACAATACCGTGTTCTAACAATGAGTTCAGATTCCATTTCGTCAATTTGAAAATGCTTATTTTAATCTTATTTTATTTTTTAAATGACTGTATATAATTCAGCAAGTTCTTCCCTAGAAAGTAGGAAATAAATAAGGTTCCAGGGAAGTATTTATAGGTATTTGGGAATTTCACGTTTCAATTTCCACTCTGCCAGAAATTCCGAAATTGGTACTCTCTTGCTTGCCAATACAAACGATAGTGCTATCAGAGGAGAAAAATCTAACTTTTCCAAAGATGGCGGTTAAGAAAATAGTCAAATGAACGTTCTGCAGCAATAGTACGTAATAATAGGCTCCTCTTCATTGTTCATTTGTAAATTTCTCCCATATCTCTGACTGACACACATATAATGTTTGTGTCCCTTTAGTGTTGCCCCCACATAGCGGAGAATTTCTGGCGACGCCCTTGCTCTGTGCATTCGTCAATCATAAGCTTTTGTACAGATAGATGTTGTGGGTAAAACTTCCAGTATGATTTACTAAATAGGTATGATATACTAAATAATATGGTTTACGTCATTATTTGTTGAGATATAACGTTATTTATGACGATGCTGTTCTCACTTCTGACGCCCCTATCTCCGAAACTACATTCGTTTTCTTTATATATTTTTTTAAATATACTTTTTCTTTGTTTCATGAGAACTTTTTGATACTAGAATATAGACCCCAAATTTTTTCCACTCTCTACAGTGTGAAGAATCCGCAAGAAGCTATGAATATTTGACGCGTGTCACTGTAAAGAATGAGATTCAAACGTAACTTTTAACTCTCACGTGCTTGTTTACATCGTAATTACTTGGTAAGTTTCAAATACCATCCTAGAGATACCATTGTCGGATCATTTTAGTTTTTTATCGCCTCTTCTCCACCTTTAAGAACCAAGTTTATCAAAATATCCTTAACAAATTATTCGTGAATCAAGCGCCTCCGTAGGTACCATTGTTTTAGTACACCATTGCCAATAATGCAATAAAATAAATATTTTCACTTTAAGATAAGATAAAATTAATTGTATGAGCGGCACAACTGAGGCAATTACAAATGGAGAGTACAGGGAAAGAAGAGGAGATGTTGAAGAAAGGTCATTTCTCGTGATACGCATTTTGAAGTCCTTCCATGTACTCCTATATATTTAATACTCTTAAGAAGGACTATAATTTGTGGATAATTTGCGCTTTTGGACATAAACTTTCTTAGCAGTTAGCTGTCATTGTTTAGTATTAATACCTAACTAACTAACTCTATGACTTATGGAAATCGCAAAATCATCGCCGCAGTAACAAACGTTGGATATTGGATTCCATCCTGAGCAATATCAAGCCAGTTTTCATCGCGAAAACCTACTTCTCGAAGATCTCTTCTAATATTGTCCTCCCAACGACCTCTCGGTCTTCCCAATGGCCTCCTTCCATCCGGCCTTCAAACCAGGATAGAATATAATCTTCGTTTTTCCAAAAACCGAGCTACATGACCTGCCCACCTTAGTCGTCGCTATTTCATTATTTATACGACATCTGGTAAATCGTACAGTCCGTGGAGTTCTTCATTATGCAGTCTCCTCCACTCTCCAGTCATCTCGTCCGTATATCTTTCTCAAAACCTTATTTTCAAATACACGTAATTTATGTTCATCTTCTAGGGTCGTACTCCAACTTTCGCAACCGTAAAGTATTACCGACAGAATAACCGTTCTGTATATTTTCAATTTCAATTTCCTTGATATTAATCGCGATGTTAGAATTTTTTGAATTGAATAGAAACACGCATTCCCCGATACTAAACTACTTTTTATTTCTTCCGTGACCTCATTTTTGCTTGTTACGTATGCTCCAAAGTATTTAAATTTGTTTACTTTCTCTATGACCTCATCCCTAACTCTTATCTCTTATGTTTTTATTTCCTTCATTCCCTGTGTTTCGGCTTGTTATCATGTATTTTGTTTTATCTATGTTTACCTGTAGACCTATCTCATCGCACGCTTCTACTAAGACATCGGTGTTGCTTTGTAGTGCATTTATATCGTCCCCTATTAAATCTACATCATCCGCGTATACAAACAGTTGATTCAAACCATTCAATAATAGCCCCCTTTTGTCCCCTTTAATTTTTAAAATCGCATATTCTAACGCAAAGTTAAACAGTAGTGGGGACAAGGCATCGCCTTGTTTCAATTCGTTGCGAATCTTGAAACTATCTGTTCCGGATTTCACCCATGCACTCCCATCACCCAACAATTTTGGCATGTTAATTATCAAAGTTACGCTGTTGTAAACTGAGTGTTGGAGTTTCAATCCAGCATTGTATTTCGTCATTTTTGTGAAAGGATTACAGTTTTCGTCTTAAATCCAACCATGCTGGAATACATTAATCTCTCGTGCTTGAACTGCAGCCACAATACACCTCCGTCACAAAACTTATGGTTTGTTCGACTTAGTTAGTGGGGCAGTTTCTCATGAAGAAATAGTAGTTCTGTTCAACACCTGCAATTACTAACGGTGTGAGTTCTCAAGTATGGAGAATTTGGTATTATTTTCCTGAAGGTATAGTTTTTATGTACATTCTTGACGGGCGCGTAAACTCTCATTATGAATTTCGCCAGTGTTTTCAGTATGTCTATTTGATTTTCGATTCCAAGGCTGAGGTGGTGACGAATTTTATTACAATATATTCGAGAATTAATAATTTTCCTGGAAGATACCTTTGGATGTGCTGAAATAATCTTTATTCTTGTCTTTGCCTTCCCACCTCACCGCAAAATGAGCAGGGTCAGTAATTTGACCATACATATATTGGAAGAGATGGCACAGGAGCAATTCATTTGCAACTAATTGGCATGTCAAGCACTGCATCAAATTCTCAATTTCGTCTTCTAGAAGGCGAATGACTCGCTCAGTGTATTCCGTATTGACAACAATGACATCGCAGACAAAAATCATAAGGTGCACGAATTATTAATTTCATCTGACTCACACTCACGAAACAGGCAATCGAGTTCTTTTCTTGGACTTAAGTGGCGGAAATTAATTAATTTTCATTCTGGTTATTCCACCAAATAAATTATTTTCATGATCTTATCCTTTACATCTCCCATGTGCAGTTGGCGGCGCGTGCGCATCATCTTTACCTTTTACTTTAAATTACATATTGAAATCTAATGAACGCAACGAAATATTATTATTGAAAACAAGAAACTGTTTGCAAATAATTCTCATAAGTTATTCAAGAATTGAAGGTTCATTCCTACGGCCATCAAATTATTCAGCAAACTTTTTTCCTGGCATCTATAACTTTGGTAAACCTTATTTTGTATGGGCCATTTTAATATCTTTTGACTTCGACCTGTCTCGATTAGGTGAGTACAATGCTTGTTAACACCCACAAATATCCAAACCCCAGACGGAATTCGAACTCGCGATCCTAGATACTCTGTCCTTAGACATTACTACATCGGTCAGCAACTTTCATCCGAAATAGTCGATTTACTCGGAAGATTTAGTCGGAGTTCTATAAGTTACATTTTTGCCTATTGGACTCTCAGTTGGATTGTCGGAAATAACTGACTTTTTGCTTATTCAGATCAGTCCTATGCGTTCTAGACCTGCAGATGGAAACACTGTACCGGACGATCGAAAATCAGTATTGATCCTAAATTGGTGCAGGTTTCTAATATTCATTTTCATTTGCCTCCCTGTAAAAATACCTAGATGGGCAGAGTTCACTAATTAGGGGATTTTCCCTTGTTCTATCTTTATGATATGGTTTATTAGTTTGCATGGATGGGCTGTTTACCAACCTGCATTAGCTGCCAGCGTGGTGAGTCAAATGTCTGCACTCCCGCCTTTATTTACACATGATGGTAGAAGTAAGGAAACAGCCTCGGAGGACCTCATTGCCAGGAGGACTGAATGAAGCTGGCAACGGCAGCGGTCAGTCCCGCAGAAATTCAGAGGGTGAAAATGCCCGGGTTTGGGCTGTACACTGCCTGGACACAGACACGGCAACTCGAACGGACCTATACGTGGCGACTCTCAACTGCCAGTCACTTGCAGGAGAGGACAAATGAGAAGAATTGCAGAATGAACAATCAAGAATTAAGTGGGACATCATAGGACTATCAGAAGTGTGGAGGAAGGATGAAGAACAGTTGGAACTACCGTCGGGGCACACTCGGAATTTATAGGAACAGAAAATGGAAAACCGACAGGCGTTGGTTTTATAATTAATAGAGACTTGAAGACACGGGTCACAAAAATTGAAGGAATTTCAGATAGAATCGCACGGGTAGTAATAAAGATAAACAAGAGATACAGTATGGAAATTATACAAGTGTATGCTCCAACAACGTAACACATGGAGGAAGAAGGCGAAGACCTATACGAAGAGATACAGAAGATTTTGGATAGTAGCAAATCGCATTACAAAATTGTAATGGGAGACCAATGCGAAAGTAGGAACCAAACAGAGCAGTGACACGAAAGTGGGAAACTTTGGATTTGGCAAAAGAAACATGAGGAGAGAAATTGGAATTCTCAGAGGTAAGTGGAATTCTCAGAAGCCAATAGACTGTTCATTTCCAAGGTCTTTTTTGAGAAACAACCCCAGTGGAAGTGGACATGGAAAGGACCAAATGGGACCATAAACGAAATAGACTACGTTCTATCGAATAACAGGGAAATTCTGCAAGACATGTCTGTTCTGAACAGTTTCAAAGTTTCGAGTGATCATAGGATGGTGAGATGTAAGTTGAAACTAAATACTAGACTTGAGAGAACGAAGCTTATCAGAAGAAAACCGCTAGTTTTATATCTGGAAAATCTAGCGATACACAGACAGACATTCGAGATAGAACTAAGTAACAGATTCAGCACCT
>JAGDQP010060633.1:0-12174 GCA_022664845.1 Lepisma saccharinum
TCAGACATACACTCTTCTGAGCGTATGTCTGATGAGGATCTTGGCTAGAAGGTCGAAACGTTACATGTAATTTAATTTTTTACGAATAATATAGTCTTGTTCAGCAGTTCAGTGTTTTTTTATATATCAATTATAAAGGAAATCTGGCGGAAGTTAAGGTAAGTGGTGTTTCGCGAATACTGCCTATGTATCCACTTGGTTCATAGGTTCAAAATTTACCGCACACAAACAAGTATTAAAGCCGCCAGGACGTCAGTAGGATCTATACAATTACAAGCTACATTACAATCAGTAACAGTGTCACTTTTGTTTTATATTACATTATGTCATATTCCAGGGACGTCCATTGGATAAGAAAGTTTAAATATGTTATTTCCAGATTGGTCTTTCAATCATTTTGCTAAGCAAAACAATGAATCTATGCAAGATTTGAATAAAACATAACTTGGAACAGAAACCAAACTATCATTGAAAGTTGCTATTCAACTTTTACAGCAAACTTTGGATTTATTCAGGGTTCCCACTCAAACTAAACAGCGTAAGCACAGCGCGGCGGTAGGTACGTAGCAGTGGAATAATTAAACTTGTCCTTGTTCAATCTTACGATGTGAACTATACGTACGACTGGGGAAAAAATAAAAAATATATTTTTTTTAATAGTAAGTATTAATTTACCATATCCTGTCAAGATGTTGTTATTACAAGGTATCAATTACAAAGGCATTAAGAACGCAATTTTAAATGATAATTATGCACTTACTCTGTCAAAAATAAATTTAAAAAAAAAAATAGAAAATTGTTGAGATGAAGCACTTCTGTAAGACCTTTTTGCTTCGAAGGATTATGTATATCACTTATATTGTTCACAGCACTTTTTGATAGGCCTATTTTAATCGACAAGCCAACGTACAAAAGCAGTTTTTTTTAATAATAATAAAAAAAACTTACCACTCTTTAACGTTATATAAAGCTACATTTCCTGTAGCTGGTATAAATAACCACTGTTTTGCTGCATAAAAAGGTAAAAAGGTAAAAAAAAAAAAAAAAAATATACAAAAACTATTTATATGTCGTCCAAGTTAACTCTCCTGAAGATCTGCATTTTTTCTGGATCTGATTTTTTTTTAAATTTAATTCGGTCGTCGTTTTTCTCACGTTGGGTAAAACTTGCAACTTTTCTGCTTCAAATTATTTTTTCTCTGGCAGCTTATTTTCATTCTTTCTCTGCCTGTACTTTCATTTCCTTTCTTCTTTTTGCCAATTGTCGGTACTGAGGTAAAGTTTGAGGTACTGTCGCTTTGCAACATCTGCCTTTATGCCTGTAATCCATTTTCTGGCAACCAGTTCTTCTAAACATTTTGTACGATGTTTTTCACCTGCACTGTTGTTAATGACACAAGGATCTAAGCATCTGATGACTTTAGACAATGGATACTTGATTGGTGATTTTTTCGATACTTCTTTTGGTCATGGCGAGGATTGCATCCCTCTTCAAGTTAAACTTGTCTAAATCTGTAGTTATGCACATTTTCTGAGAGCATCTTTGGTGGCAAAACCCAAATCTTTGATTGGGATAAGACTGATGGATGATAAATCTACTATGTCAATTCGATTCCTTACACTGTCCAGATGGTCCTTTTTTACCATTTTCTCGACAAGAGTCAAAAGTAATGAAATAATCTCATAAAGCAAAGGAGCCATAGGCGCATCATTCTGAAATTCTTTCAGAAATGATTCAAACAAAGCACACGTTGACGTAAAGAATGCCAATTTGGCTGGCAACTTATCATTCAGTCTCTCCTTAAGCACTAAAAAACTGTTGGATCCCGGTTCTCTTTTATCCTTCACTACAGTATCAACATATTTTCTGACGCAAGGCAATATCGACATCGCCCTTTCAGCCACGCGACCGTTCTCCAACCATCTGACAGCACAGATCTTCAATGCAAAAATGTCAGATGTGCTGTGGTGGGTGAAGTCTGCTCTGCTAGCCGGCGAATCTTGTACAGACTGTACAACGCCCTAAGAAACCCTACTACGTCCAATTTTGTTGCATTCATGCCCGTTTTGGAGGCACAACTGCCAATGTGTAACAAAGTAGGGCTGTTTGAATGAAGACCATTTAACAATTTTATGTTAACGTTAGGCCCATCCATAGAAACTTGTATGATTTTATACACAATTTCATGTAAAATAGCATTTTTAATGCCTTGAAGAAGATATGAGGATTTGGAATGTTCTAAAATTACTGATGTGTAGTACCTGCTTTTAATTTGATGGTTCACTGAACCCCACCAACGAATATGCAGGTCCATTTGTTGCCGCTGACTCACCTTATTTAAGGATTCTTCAAAACAGAACTATATGAGAACATTCTTTCATTTTTTTTTTAAACTCTCTTTCAACGTACGGTCCCAACCGAATACTACTACATATCCCACTTTGGTATAACCTTATCTAAGTTTTTATGATTGTATATCACTATCTGGAAATTGAACTTTGAAACTTTTTGCACAACGAGTGGTCTTATTCACGGTTTAGTGGGGACCCTGTTAATGTATAATAGTAAAGTAAATTTTTCACAGTAAATGATTAATATTACGAAATAAATAAATAGTCAGCTGAAGATTATGACAACAACAATGCAGAAGGTCCTTAGTCTAACAACTTCAGAACAAGAAAACATGGTAATGAAACAACATCGAGTGAACAGTGCAGAGTAGAAGAGGGAATACTTATGAGTAGGAAACAACAGAAGACATCTAAGCTTCAAAACAAAAAGGATAAAATCCCCAATAACACCAAATCAAAACTTATCAATGATGACAGTGGCAACGAGGATAAAGCTAAAGACAGTACTACAAAAGTTAACAGTGTAGATTTATTAAATTGGATGGATCAATGTGGGTTGTCACATTTAAGAATAAACCCCAGTTTTAAAATAATTCAAGGTAATTTAGAGAATCTGGTATCAACAGGACGTTTAAAGGAAGCGCTTGACTTACTACATAGTTTGTGAAGAAATTCTTACAAACGAATAATAACAGTGCCTAATCTAAGTTACGAACATAATCTATTGGGAACAAGATGTTTTCCAGTGCTACATGCAAACGTTTTTCAAGTGCTAATCAACTAATCGAATCATAAAAATAAAATAAAATGTTAACAAAACTAACCAATAGAGAAGCTCGTACTACAAACAGTTGAGATAACTTGTAATAGATGGAGTTATTGTATCGACTTGAACTACCAATAGATGTCGCGGATTAAAGTTTTGTTTACATTTATCTGCAACACACAACGAACATTTTATCGTGTACGGCTAACGTAACTTAATACAAATCAAGCTGAACAGAAACTTTCAGTGAAGGAAATATTTTTCTCTTTCGACTTTTAAATGTTATTATAATTATTGTTTTAAATGGGAACGTAATCTTTCTTTTATTTTTGTTACATGTAATAAAAATCAGCTATTTTTCTTGTTCTATTCTATTGAACTCTAACAAAAGTGAACCTAAAGTTTTCACGGCTCAACGCTTTACACATGATTATGGTGCATTCATCTGACATTAACGATTATGAAAAGATTTTTTTCTCTGAAAAGCGGAGTGAATGCCGTGAAGTCAAATATGGTAATTTTAGTTGTTAGATTTGTTGACAGATCATGTGTCGGTAATTGTTTTTATTTAAGATTCTTTCTTTTATTATATGCGCGGTTGCTTTGACCGAAGGGAGCTAATGTCTTTTGTTTTTATATTGGTTGCTATAAACGAACTATGTACATTATCGAGTTTAGGGTGTAAACATGCATCATCGCAATCTTCAGCAGATTTTATATGAGTAAGATGTCTTCTAATTTTTACTATTATTCTACTTAAAGATGAACTATAGGTCACGACTATCAATCATCATAAGAAATCTAAATCATTCTTATATTCAAGTTAATTTAATTAAATAGTATATATATATATATATATATATATTGCAACGAGTAATCATACTAGAACTGATTTGAGATAAAATGCGTACAAAATGGGAAGAAATATAAAAAGCACGGGATAAAATACTTACATGTTTTACTTAATCTTGTTTCGAAACTTTGGTTGGTGTTGAGTACGCTCGATAAATGAAGAGTCCTAATGCCACATGTAAAACGATCACTGATACAATAGCAGAGTATACATTACTCGGAATACTCGCTAAACCAAGAAGACCTGTAACAAAAAAAAAAGCATATATATATTTCAAACTGTATACAGATCTACATAGGCTCCACACACAAATAAAAAAGTGGGAACGTTTCACGAACTGCAAAGCCACGGCACAAAAATTGAAAAAGATAGAATGGTGACAAGACGTATCTATGTTACCGACTGAAAGCTAGGTAACAGAGTGGCCTGATTATGAAGGCAGGATAATTACTGGAGTAGCCAGAAAATACACAGACCAGTGAAGGAAGTGTGGAGGGACGGAGGTAACTGGGAGTCGTCAAGAGGCTTCTTGAACGCAATATGAGAGTAAAGAAACTAAACTGAACGAAAAACATCACGGACAATCAAAGTGAGAAAGAAGAACTGTTGCGCCGGGAACTTAAAAGCATTTAAGATCAAGATCATAATTGGCGGAGAGAACAGTGTGTCTATACGTCTGCTCCCTTCTTGTTATAATTGTGACAGGTGAATCAGGATGAAGAATTTTCAGAATATTGAAACGAAAGGTTTTGTCTAATTGCGACCGTGATGTGAAGTGCGTTCAGGTACGGAGAGATGAGACAGTTGTCATCAGAGTAACGACAAGGTGTTGATGAGGATGATAAAAGATGTCTGGGCTTTCGCAGCATAGAAAGCGGAACCAAGGTTACAGCGCAGAAGGTAAACAAGGGCTGAGGAAATGCAACTGCCTGAGTGTCGGGACGCGTAAATCTTGTGAGTGATGAAATAATCGAAAAGCAAATTTCTATAAGCTTCCTCTTATTCTATCCTCATTTTTCATTTAATAGTTTTTCCCTTATTATTACTTATTATTTTCGACTGTTTCTTTACCCTCGCTATACCTTCAGGAATAGTCTTACAGAACCCCAGTTACCTCTCTCTCTCTCTTATACTTATACTTCCTTCAGTCTTTTGTGTTTTTTAGGGCTACTTTAATAATTTTCCCGATTTCATGATCTGGCACTGTTACCTACCTTCAGTTGTGAAGATGATCTCTCTTTTGCTTTGACTTCTTTGCCTTCGACAAACTGTTGCCACGTTTTTACTTGTGTTCTCTGTAAAATCACGTGAGTTAACAAAATTATATCAACCTTATTTTATCTTTTACGTATTCCCGCTTAGGGTTTCCTTTGTTCCGCCCTAGAATTATACACGATATATAGACAGGAAGGAGATTAACAGATTTCTTTTCCGGAGCAAACAGCAAAATCTTTTACATGTTGGATGAAGATGTGTAGGACGTCTAGAACCTTCTACAGGAACGAAAGGCACTGATCATGCGGACGTTGTGAATGTGTGCACGAAATGAGGGTTTAGGGTAACAAAACTTCAGAGTGTGGTTTATTCATGTGAAGATGACGTGAAAATGTTTGTCTCCGAAGAAACACATCGAAATACGACAAAAGGCGAAGCAAGAAAAAAAATTACTGAAGATAAAAGATGGCGGGACACTTCGGGTATTTTTATAATTCGCAACAGACCTTACGCTATCTCTTAGGTAGGTTTCTATTTCAAAACCTGGGAACAGAGGCTGAGAGAAACAGGAAAGAACAAAAACTCCACGAAACTAATTTGAGCTTCCAACTTGCATTGTTAATTAAGCATTTGCATCAAGATAATATTGACGTGAGCTATGACCTAAGAATCTATTTACATTGACGTCAATATTTATTGATTTCAATATTTTCATGTTTATGTTAGAACCAAATTAGGGTGGTACTTATAACACACAAATGTTGATAAATTTCAACAGTGATGTACTTCATGGAGTTGTTCTATATAACCCAGATATGAAAAGTAAACTCAGAAATATGGCATCGTGATCTTAAATACCGCTTTCGTATTTCTAGCAATGCATTACTGGTCTAGCATTTACGGTAAACTCTTTTATGAAACTTAATGTTGGAAATCTATCTTAAACTAATCGGATAAGAATACTAGAATCCTGATATTCAATATGACGCAAGTAGCAATGTACATTCACTTCATTATTCACTGATTCTGAAATTCTTACGTTTACGTTAGAAACAAATGGAACAGTAGTTGTAACATATAAATGCTGACGAATTGATTTGCGCTGTAGATATTATGGGTTGGTGCGAATGAAATGTCCGCCCCAGGTGCGTAATGTCCAAAAGCCAAAAAAATGAAAACTACATTACTTGCTTAATCAAAGTAGTCACCGTCTGCAGCCAACGACCGGATTCCGTGGTGAAAGAAGACTGGAGTCTGCGATGCGAAGAAATCCTTAACTGCATGTTGCACTGCCCGATCGTCAGGAAGTGACCGAGATGCCGGAAGAAGAGATCGGAGGAATACGGTGGGTGAGGAAGGGTTTCATACTGCAACTCATGGAGAGCCTGCACCGTTCTTTGCGCGACGTGTGAACAGGCATTGTCATGCAACATGAGGATATCACGTCTGTTGTCCATTGCTGGATGCTTGTGAACAAGTTTGCTGTGCATTTCATAGAGTTCAGCTCTGTAACGATCAGCACTGATGGTTTCATCTCGCCTGAGAAAGACATGATGGATCACTCTCATCATAGACCACCACACCGGCGAATGGTGCGTTCACTCGCCATTCCTGTCCTAAATGCATTGTTAATGTACTTTGCGGTTTGCTGTGCAGAACGTCCCAGTTTGAATTTATAAAGAAAAATCACTCGCTACTGTGTGTTCTCCATGCTGCAATTTCATACGACCCTGTTCAACAACACATTGCTTCCTGATTGTCCGGGTACCCCAGCCTGTTTGTTGGACATATACAGAGTTTGTGACGTTAGACGCGTGACCTCAGTCCATTCCTGTGTTGTGCTGCTGAGGTACGTTTCCCACCAAGCGTCAAAGCGGTCATTTCATTTGCACCAACCCAATATTTGTTTGTACATCTGAATGGTGCTTAAGTTTATCATAGTACACAACCCAGATATAATTGGTAAAACTAGCAATTATCGCGAGAATAAACGAGAACATTTGGTTAATCTGAAACTATTGATTTCATATTTAGTAATACATTATTGGTCAAGCATGTACGGTAATTAACATTTCACTTAAGTGTAGTTTAACCCTCAGTTACGATTATATTTATTCACTATGTTTCACGAAGCATTTTTCAGTCTCCCATCAGTGATTATCCTCAGGTCAAGACAACTCTTGTTTAAATATGTGTCATATGTTGTACGTATATGAAAGACAGATATAAAAATGTTATATACAAGAAAGAAGTTAAAGTGTTTATCATCTCACTGTAACAGACATTTATACAAAAAAGAAGCTGAAGTGTTTGCTACCTCACCATAACAGACATTTCTGAAGACTTTTTATATATAGCCATACACACAAATTTAAACAAAAATAGTCTTCACCTGAGGATGGTCTCCGGTGTGAGCTACACGTCAGTAAAGTATTAATTTACACTTTTAGCCCTCCGAGCGAAAAAAAAGTAAAACTCTTATGAAACGTACCTTAATTCCACAAATTACAATAAGAATACTCGAAGTTATTCTAGTATACAGGTTTGTAAATAAGGCAAGAACATTCTCAGAAATTCAATCCACTACTTATCAACTCCTTAAAGTCATTCGCCTCCAACTCCAACTCAACTGGTATTTACTTGCTATTTACAACTGATTCTATTTTAGAAACCGCATTGTAAACTGTAAAACATCAATAACTACAAGAAACTTTCCTTCCAATATTGGTCTAAGTGATTTTTGATCAGCATTAATGCTTATGGGTTTGAACCCAGTGGCCGGCTATCCTGGCTAAGGTATTTTCCAGAGTTCTTCCCACGTTAAACAAAACTAATGCTGGGATCATTTCCCACATCTCCTATCATCTCTCGGTCTCAGCCGAAGATGCCTAAAGACCATAAATATAGATCAGTTCTGTATCATTACATAACAGAAATTATTCACTTGTACTAACCATCAAATATGTACACTTTTGCCCCGAAAAATGCCGCCACAGGAGCTGCAATGATTATGATACAGTAAAAGAACACAGTCCGGAACACCAAGAGTTCTGGAAGTTCCTGAAACAGTATTGAAAAAAGAAACATATACACTACGCAATGAAAAGAAAATTATAGTCGCAGGAAATAATATCTGTGTTCACTTCGAGCAGGCGTGTACTGAATTTACACACGCAAAATTAATGATTTTTCCATAACCTTCATGATGAATTTCAGTCCACTTAGTCTTACACCTTATAAATAACTAATAATTTTCTTTATCGACATAACAGTTAACACTACGCCTATTTGCAGTATTAGACAGAATACAAGCCTACTTAACTTTCTCAATTATTAAAATAATCATTATGATTGATTTAAAAACTAATTATATGTTTCGGTAAGGAGGCACAAGAACTTAGGAAAAGGGAAGTTTATGCGTCTTCACCTTATTGTATTTAGAAGATGTCATTAAAAAAAAAAACTAGCTGCCAAAAGGATTCGAATATAACCAATTAGAAAAAGTATCACAATGCTGCATTCTGTAAATACTTAAAATGGTTTAGAAAGGTTCGTACAGCTGCCCGTTAAGTCTTCTGGCAACAACTGAGACTTCACCAATCAAAATTATTTCACAAGCTGAACGGAACTATTCTAAGCAATAATAATAACAATAAAAAAACACAAGGAAGAAGCGTCAAATTCATGAATATATAGAACACCTTTCACAATGTATTAATTCAAACAATGATGCAATGTTGTATTCTACCTAGAACTATTTCCTTTTACTACATAAGCAACTGAGAAACAAATTATACATTGATAACAATAATCACACCACTAAATCGCTATGAAAAAAAAAGAAGAAGTTTAGTATCGTTAACAAGTTCCCCTGAAATCCACTAGAGGCTAACAAATCTATCTTCCTGGGCCTGAAAAATTATCTCGTGTCGAAAGCTAATCTCAATGCACTGTCTTTGAACTAAGCGAACTGCGAAATAAACTGCTCTGTATTCGCTTGGCACAGCGAAAGAAAACATAAAAATATCATCAAGATAACCGACTGTGTTCCGTCCGAACACAGATCTATCGATTACGAGTCGAAATATGTCATAACCATACCAGCGTTTCATATCGTGCCAATTAGTTAATCATGTTTATTTACTTACTTGGATTAATATTCCTTTAATATATATATATAGCGTGTTTAACGAACCCGAGACGAATGCGACTCGTACTACGTGAGCGGTTATGGCCCAGTTTGTTATGACTACCACTAGATGCCACTACTAGCTATGCTTAGTTATTGAGAAGAAGACGTCTACACAATTCGTGTTCTCGAATTTAGCAATCAGCTATCGGCTGGATGTCCGTGCAGCGAGTGAGTGGAACTTTAGGCCTTACTTCAACAGTTGGTAATTTGTTTTGTAACTATACCACATTTTTATCTATAGATATAATTATTTGAAATCGAATAATTTGTTTTGAAACACGTTGTATAATATTAATCAACTAATTGTTCCGGAAAGTTCTTATAATATATAAGAAATGCGTAAAAAAAAGTATCGGTATTGGCCCCTTCAGTATCGGCAAAAAGTGTTGTCTGTATATCCCTAATTGAGGTTTACCAGGAATTTATTTCGTCAGTTCCATCAGGTGACAGTCGGGATGTACGTGAAATACTGTAAAAGCCTAGCAGCTAGCCTATACATTACTTTCCTTGCAAGTTCTGCTCGTTTAGAAACGCTATCCATGTCTTGTGATGTGCTTAGTCCATAGATGTTGCACTGTTCGTAAATGTACAAGGGTCACTCCAAAAGAAATGCACATAATTCAATCGAAATCCCCAATTCCCACTCCACACCCTTGCTATTTATAGTTTATAGAAGCATCCTTCCTGCTTGTATTCAATTTAGTTCAACCCGTTCCCATTCGTGGCAATGTCACAGCCCTCTTTCAAGATGGCTGCAGGACTTCATATTCGTCAGAAGCAACGTGCTGTGATAGAGTTCCTGTGCTGTGTGAACGAATCAGTTGGAAACATTCACATGAGGCTAAAAAAGGGTGTATGTAGACGACGCTGTCGAGCGTAGTACATTTAGTTGGTGGGCAAGCAGAATATCTGGTGAAAGTGGGAACGCCAATATTCAGGATATTTCTCGCAGCAGCAAGCCGCACACGGCACAATCTGCAGCACGTTCACAACATGCCCGTGGCTGGAAGACGCATAACAGCCAAACCATTGTCACTCCAAGAGGGAATAGAAGAGAAGAAAGATGCTGCTGCTAAACAGTGGCTCAGATGTCCCGTCCAGACTTCTAACGTGCAGGTATACAGGCTCCAGTTCCAAGGTGGCGTAAGACAGTTGAAAGGAATAAAGATTATGTGGAAAAGTGATATTTTGTTTCTACAGGATGTATGAGCATACTGTAAAGATAGCAAAGTTATAAAATAAAAATTGAAATTTTAAATTAAAGACAGGCTTTCGACAAAAGAAAATTTGTAAGCGGAAAAGTACAAACGACTATAAATAGCAGCTACCTGAAAGCCAAACATCCCACACCAAGGTTAAAATGAAGCAGAAATTACTTACATCATCGATTCTGCATGGGCACAAAGGAACTGCATCTACTTCACTAAACGATCTTTGTCAACAAAAGCTAAACAAACAGACACCGTAAAATACACGAAACCACACACGAACGTGTCTTGAAAATAGGCAATCAAACTGCAAGCCTACAAACGGCAATGCATTCAAGAAAAAAAGTTCTGAGTATATAAATTATATCTTTCAAGCTATCAACAAGTCTTGCACTGATGTCGTATTGATACAAAATATTGGGAAGCTAATCCAAAAAGTTCTGAGTATATAAATTATATCTTTCAAGCTATCAACAAGTCTTGCACTGATGTCGTATTGATACAAAATATTGGGAAGCTAATCCAACTTGTGTTCTCGCACCTTTGACGGAAATGCAAGTTAGGTCACTTTTCGGAATATGGATCCATGAATATGAAATAAAATAGTTTGTCGTCTATCTCTGTAGCTCTTTTTCTCGAAATTCCTGATCTAAAGGACAAACCGCTTCAGCTGTAAATCATTATTTCCAGCCCACTGTTCAGCTGCTGAAGAGAGGAAAAATATAAAGGGCCATTCCGTGTCAAATCAACACACTGATGTTACCTTACCATCTCAGATTTTGATGAAATTTGGTACATAGGTAGACCTCGTACAGACCAAGTAAAATGCAAATTTTTATCAAAATATATCAACCCGTTTTGAAAATATAGGTAGTTAAAGTTTCCGAAAAATGCCCCCAAAACCACCACCAATATATTTTCAAATTGTCATAGAAGCTCTCCTAATTAAGCTATAAAGGTGTCCTTTTACAGCATTTGATATTGCCTTTCCTATGATATGAAACCCAATAGGGGTTGTAGAAAAAGCTTTTTCCAAATTTAGAGATTAAAATTTTGATTTTGAATAAAGTACATTTTCAAAAAATTCTAGGAAACAGTGTATATTAATGTTAAATGATGTACAGAGTTTAAAAGTGGGATGTTAATGGGTTCATACTTAAAATAATTAAAACAAAAGTAAGTTTCACCAAAATACTAAAGGAAAGTATACAATAATTTTTAAAAAAATTTAAACAAGTAAAACAGCACTACATACGTGGCATTTTATTCTTCATATTGTTTACTGGAAGTGGTTGGATAATCCCTGTGGTTTGCATAGTGTCATGATGAGATGACACACATAAATTCTTCCGGTTATAGCACATAAATTCTTCCCGTTGGTGTCCCAGGATTTACTGTACGTAAGACATCTGTGATGGGTATCTATAATACATCTGGATAAGAGAATGGGGGTGATAGTCCAGCTGGATGAAGGAATGTTACTTTCACTTCATTAAACTCTTTATTTTTCTCTATCACATAAGCTAACCACCAGTTCTTGTCATATACAACAGTGGTGTAGCCATGTAAGTCTGCTAATTGGAGTTTG
>JAGDQP010060634.1:0-10322 GCA_022664845.1 Lepisma saccharinum
GATGGAATGACACTAGTTCCATGGAAAAGAGGAAGGCCTCTATTATGGGATTTCACCTGCGCTGATACATTCGCCGTTTCAAATGTTACTTATTCTTCCTTGAAAGCGGGTGGTGCTGCTATTCGTAGAGAGGCCGATAAAAATCGAAAATATTCCAATCTACTTGCACAGTATATTTTTGTTGCGATCGCAATTGAGTCAAGTGGTACTTGGGGCACGGCAGACCTTAATTTTATTAAAGAAGTTGGTCGGCGAATACAGATCGTTTCAGGTGATGCTCGCTCGACCACCTTCCTAATCCAGCGCCTCAGTATCGCAATTCAGCGAGGGAATGTATCTTCTATTCTTGGTACGTTGCCTCCTGGGAAGGCATTAGACGAGATTTTCCTGCTTTAAAGATGTTTTTTTTTTAAATTTTGTTTAAATACAATTGTTATTTTATTCTGCTTGTTGGAATGAAAAGATTATTGTTTTAATGTTTTAAAGCAGATCAAATATTATGTTATTAATCTCTACAAATATATTAAATTGGTATTGTAGAATGTTAATATTCCCTCTGTGTAAATATTTTAAAGAATAAATTATAATATTTATGTTTTGTAAATTTAAATTTGGAATATTGGAAATAAAAATATTTGTCATACTTTCAAAAAATTAAATAAAAAAATAAACGTACTTTTTTGAACCGATAACGTTTAATCAAAGAACTAAACCAAAAATCAACGTTTAAAACACGTTTCTGTGCTACTGGGAATAGTCCTAACACTCTAAACAAGCTCGTGACCTTCTTAAGTTTTTGTTATGGTAGGCAATTAATGAATATCGATCGGGATTTGAATCTGAGATCACGCGCGCAGAAAACGAGCGTGCTAACCATTCATACAGCCACTCATCCAGGAACCCCCTCTGTCACCCCTTGTAAAAGTTACTACAGAATGTGAAATGCAATGAGAATAAAATTTATACCTTAATTTTTATATCTGCAAAATAGTAGCTAATTGTAAAATTAAAACATTGGTTAAATTTAATTTTATGACGTCTACGCTTCCATGGTTAAGACCGTAAAATATCGACTGAAATTGAAGTAATGGTACGTGGTAGAATTTTCCTAGTGGAAAGGAAAATAAAAATTCGAAAAATATCGTCATATTTCCCTGCATCCTAAATTTACTGCCAAAATTTTTAAAAAATCCTTCCAGTTTCTAGTTTTTTCTAAGGTACAGAAAGTGAATACTATGTTTAAAAACAATATTATCCACATGCCTCAATTTATTAACAACAACAAGCATGAGTATTTTTTATTTGCTCTCTTGTATATAATTGTATATAAGTTAGTTGAAAAGAATATTATTGTGTATTTTCAAGCAAAATATATGTACTGGCAACACTGAAATATCAACGAAGACAACTGAAAAAAGTCAGTTGTTACCAATGACGTCTATCTAAAATCAATACTGGACTGACTGTTACTATTGAAAATTTCATGAATATATGAAGCCAGAGAGCGGAGAGGATACTTAAGGCCGCTTTAGACGATATAATTTCTCGTACGATGAATCTGAGCAAAAGCAGTGTGCCAGCGCA
Organism: Lepisma saccharinum; assembly: GCA_022664845.1. Taxonomy (NCBI): domain Eukaryota; kingdom Metazoa; phylum Arthropoda; class Insecta; order Zygentoma; family Lepismatidae; genus Lepisma; species Lepisma saccharinum. Next base: position 1,585 of record JAGDQP010060634.1, read on the forward strand.
AAAAGAAAAAAGATATGGATTTATACCATAGCATTCTTGCTTTCACACTCTGGCACTACTGCTAATCGTAAGATTCATCGTAACATAAATGCTATCGTCTAAAGCGGCCTTTAATATCGTTTCTCCACTTCCAGCCTAAACGAATATGGACCAAATTTTCGGTTCTAACTCAGGTTTTTACGCTTGATATCGCTGTGTGGCCCGTTTTTTGTTTTAATTCTTGCAAAAAACGTAAATATTATTTGCAATATTTTATATTATATGCAGAGTATGATATAGTACGGTACAGTATGATATGAATAACTCTGGAATTAATACTTAAATAGAAAAACGAGCCGCATAGCGATAAGAAGCGTATAAAACTGAGTTCGAACTGAAAATTTGGTCCATATTGGTTTACACTGGAACTGGACAATCGAGTTTAAACATTTGCTCTGGCGTCTATCTTTCGACGCTAAGCAGTCACTCCAGTATCGCTATGTAGAGCTCGATGGTTGGTAGACTTAAATCAGAATTCTTTTTTTCTTCCTGTGAGGGTTTTTTTTTTCATTTATTAAATAGTCACCTCTAATCTTGCTGTTTTCGACAAATTTCTCATAAAATATTTTCGGAGTTCCTTACCTATCACAGGGTTGAATTAGCTGCTAATGACAGAAGCTATAATACTAATATAATAATCTTTCTTTCTTAAGGTAAATAAGGAAATTCAGATGTTGAATTTCTGAAAATACTTTTGTGTGTAGAAATGTGGAATTACAGCCAGACACACATGCATACTATGTTTGCACATAATCACCAAATATGTCTAAGCACGTGTCTTATCCGGTAATCAATGCATTCATCTCGTCGGAACATGCTTTAGTACCAAGATCCTCCAGTCAGACTATGACGGCCTGTTATACGTTCTCGCCATTCTGAAATCGTTGCCCATACAGATGTTTTTAAAGGCCTAAGAGGTGGGTACTAAGTCCGAGCTATAGGGAGGGTGTTCCAGAAATCTCCCAGTGGAAATTACCAATACGGAATTGAGTGAGTTGGGTAGTGTAAAGTCTTACTTTGTCGTGCAATAGAATAATATCCTCTCGCAGAGGCGTGGCCAGTAGTATGAGAATACCGTACAGTTGTCACAATGGTGCCGTGGACTATGCACAAACGGTCCCACAAGACAGTTGTAATGCTTTTCTTGGCCGACGGTACTGTCCAACTTCTTTGGTGGCGTGGACAATGGATGTCATGCTGGTCGCATGCATTCGGGTGTCCACAGCTTCATAGTGATTTCATCCCACGTAATGATGCAATTGAGAAAGTGGTGTTCTTCTTGCTTATAACGTTGAAGTTGTGTTATTGACAGGCCAGCTTCTTTGTGTTCATCTGCCTCTGTACGTTTTTCCAGTACCCATCACCCACGAATATTTTTGCATCTGAGGTGCTCATGCTCAACACTGAACACACATAATCAGACATAATATTGAGTTACTCAGTCATATGTCTGATTTTCACTCACCATGTGGCAGTTGCCCCAATGATTAAAATATATTTTAATGTTTTAATTTGATTTAATTAATTTAATTTAATTTGTATTTAATGAACATAAAAATGATTTAATTATATTTCCAATATTAAGTACAAATTTATAATGTTAATAAGAAAATTTGAAAATGTACTCAACAGATGGCAGCACTAAAGTGTTTGAATTTGTGAAGTGATCAAGTATTAATTTTTAATGGATTTTAAAGTTAATTTTTTTATTTAAAACAATTTATTAATTATATTAATAACTAAGAAGCTGTATTATGTTTAAGCAAATATTACAAAAGATTAATTTTATTGTATATCTATAGTCATAAATAATTTTGCTACTATGTAATGTAAATACTGATACAAGTATTTCTGTAACTGAACTTAAATTTGATATGTATGTATCATGGTCCTACAGACTCCATGAACCTAATAAAATTAATATTCCCTTCCTCTCAGTATTTTATTTAAATTCTTTTCTTTTCGAAGCATACAAATAAGTAGCACGCCCGACACCTACGCTAGGTGGAGCTGGGGCACTACTCCCAGTTTTAAGTATTTTCGTGTGTGATATTCCATTGTTCACAAAAAGGACGCTGAGATGAGCAGTTTCCCTGAGATTATGAAGATGGATGCTTCAAACTGTTCCGGTGTTTTATCGCTTCCACTCGATACACGTTCTCGTGGTTGATTGATAACCGACCAGGCTGTTGTTCATCGTTCACACATGTCATCTCATTTTCAAACACATTACATTTGCTTCCAGAACATCGCACTGTCTCCATACTCCTTTATTAGTTCACAACGTATATCTGCCGGTACGTTCTCCTTGATATACAAAATCCGTATGACACTTCGGACCTCCACGTATCACTAAGTTTCCAGACAACTTGCCATCTAATCACGACGTCATAGTCTTCCATCATCCTACTTGATAACGTTTCACAGTGGTTCGCCTTACCGGTCGTCAGAAGGTCTCTGTACTATACCTCAGTATCAAATGTATAAGCTGTTAGTCGTCTTTTTCTCGATTGTGTAGACTTTATTACCTTATTTATTGTAATAAGTATTATTTCATTCGTCGTTTATTCAGGTTCTTAACAAAGCTGCTTATTTATACATATTGCTGGTGTATACAACATAACTATTGAGGTTCAAAAGTTCCACTTGGTTTATAAATTTAGTTTTTAAATATTTTTATATTGTGTGATATGGTTTTGGGATATAACTGTTTCTTTTCTGGTAGTTTTTGGTTAGTAGGTAGGACATATTTGTATTAGATAAAATTGTTAGTAAATGCTTTCAGGAACTGATTTTAGTATGAATATTATAGTGATCGTTTGCTGCTTCGAGACTGACAATTAAAAATTGCTGCCATCTTTGTTTCTTGAGTGTGAAACAGAAAATGGAAAAATTTTCACTTCCCAGGTTGTAGCTTTTCGGTTAAAATTGGTTAGAATTTGCAAAATAGATGGGGAACAGAAACTGACTCTGAATTCTTATTAATCTATTTTATGTATTTCAAATGAAAATAAATCACAAGAAAACCGTAGCAACTTTGTAAGCTTCACGGTCCGGCTGAGGAGATCAAGGCAGAAACTCAATTTGCTGGACGCAACAGGATTTTGAAGGATAACTTACCCTATCAGATATACCCACCGTGGTTCTTAACCATCTATTTTATAACACCATAGAGAGTGAAGTAGTAGCCTCCAGACAGTGGTATGGTTAAGAATTCTTCGAGCATACAGCCCAACACTGTGAAGACGGTTTCGGATCGTTGGAGTTGAAACGTGCGTACTTGGTTTGTTATGTGATCACTTCTTAAAGTTATTCATATGATTGGAACTACAAATATTTTTTTTCGGCGTTTCATAAAAGTCTGTCTTTCTTTTCCAGGTTACACGGAAGTTGTAGTAATACCCGCAGAGTCTCGAAATATAAAAATTGAAGAAGTTGGAAACTCCAAAAATTATATTGGCATCGGAAGTGCAACTTCAGATAAGTTTTACCTCAATGAGAAACGGTAAGAACTGATGTTTGATGCATATCATTTAAGATTTTTAGGTAACTTTATAGAGTCGTTGCAAACCAAAATTTAGAAATGTCATAGTTCTATTATTTTCCACGTACTCTGAGAGCCATTTGAGGGAAATCGAAATTCAAAAAAAATTAACGGATTACGAGAAGAGTTTGAATGAATTTGTGTTTTAATCTTAGTTCCATCGTCTCGCAAAATCACCTGATCGCCAGTCGCCAGCGATCAAGTCTAGAAGAGATGTCTCTACTGAGTAAATGATGAAGCCTCCGATATGGATTTGATTATGGATTCTCTTAAGCTTTCCACATATTCCATCCCGTCAAACTAGCCGTTCTGACAAATTCACGTAGCCGCAGACCTCCCACGAATTTCATCATCATACACATAGTGACACTTGTTTTAAAAAGTCTCCCACTGTCTTAATCAATGACGTAAGCGAGAAGATAACTACATTTTCCTTACTAAACCATACCATTCTGTTGCGACATGGAAATGCAGTTCATTACCATGATGATGAATATTATTATCATAAACCAATCTTATGATTCAGATCTAAATGACATCAGAACAACTCAATATTAATAAAGGAACAAAGTATATAGATCTATGTGAGCTTTCTTAGACCAATCCTAAGCGTTACTCAAATAAAAGCGGCAAGAGACCGGCTCGGGCGGTGAAGTAATTCCTAGTGGAAGTTACGTCATCACCGAGACTGAGTGGCTAACTTTGCATCGTGTAGAAGTGAAAAAACTGTTTAATCTTAACCTTTCTGTGAAGGGTGAAAAAAATTTTGACAATGCATCACGAGAAAAAAACCTAACCTGACTTCTCTAACCGATGTCCGTAAATTTCGTAAAATATTAAGAAAGAATTTATTTTTATAAGTAAAAAGAATAAAGCTAACATTTTCATTGTCATATTTGCTTTCAGCATCTTTCATTGCATAAAAGCATAAAGGTTTCTAACGTGGTAAACAAGAATTTAGAATTTGTTCAGTGCATAATTCATTAACCAAAATAAAGGGTAAAGTGCTTTATTATTTCGACTAAAGCTCAATTTTAGAGATCATTTCAGGCGCTTTCTATGACGTTTCGATATTTTTCGATGTTGAAATTTCCAATTTAATTTAAAGTATAAATCGCTCAATAGCAACTGCTCAGGGATTCCGCCAGGTTTTCAGTTTGGGGTGGTGGTGTAAAGTCAAAATTGGAAGGGTCTAAGTGTAGTTTCGTACAGTTTCTATCAATATTTTTTCCCGTAAAATTTTTAAAGTTGAAAGGATGCTCACGAGAATTTTGGGGTGATTACACCCACCACAGGTGGGGGTATGGCAAAATCACTGCAGCAGTTGCTTCAGCTTCGGTTAATGAATTATGAACTACTTTTATGATGGCAATTCTTTAGAAAAAAAATCGGCAGCTTTTACCGTCCAATTACTTTTTTTTCAAACGTACACTGTTGCTCAATTTATTAGTACAGAACTTTCGTTTAAGAAAAGCATCCATACAGTTTCTATTTCAAAGTTATTTATGCTATTATCCAACCCTGTTTGGTTACATTCTTTGTTGAAATTTTCCCTTTCCACAGACAGATTACACTGCCAGGAGAGTACGACGTGGCAGGTACTTCAGCTCTCTATGAACGGGAGAAGGACTGGGAAAAGGTTCTTATCCCTGGACCAATAAAGGAAGATATTATAATTTATGTAAGTGCTTTTATTTTATTACCTAGAAAGCAAATGTGCAAATTGTCGTGTAAAATAGTCGAAAATTAGATGAATTAAAACAAAATATAGTCGCCTTAGTTCGATTAATACCATCAGAACTTACTTTAAGGAAAAGATGAGGCCTTTCGGAAAAACATTGTCAACATAACTCTCAAATCTCTTTTAAGGGCAATAGCCAGTAGATGGCAGCACTACCTCTGTATATCGCTAATGTTGTTTTCTTAATCGTTGTGCGAAATTGCAATGCTGCTGCTACAAATTCAAGATCAGGTAGTTCAAACTTCCAGAGAAGAAAGTTCATAACCATTTCAATAGTTCAATCTACGCTGATTTTTATTTATGTTAGGTTTGTTCCATTGTTGAAATGTCTTGATTTTTATTATGAATATCCAAACGTAAACAAACAGACACGAGCTCAAACCTAGCCTAGCTGTGGCTCGTTAACCTGTACTCGAGGACCTTGTGTTGCATACGCACAAGCGAGACAAACAGGCGTACGTTCACAATAGGATTGACGGCATTCCTCAGTATCGGAGGGTAGAGTTAATTTCAGAAGTCTGACAATCATTTCATCACGACTGGACATACATTCACCAGACTCGTCACTGTGACAGTCCTGTCACATGTGCACCTTCTGTTCATCCTCTCTGTAATACTCATAGCCGTCCAATACTCTCTTTCTGTCGATATGTCTGACCATCAACTGCCATCTGAAAGACATCATATGCCTCAACAAGTCTCAGGTCCATCATATCAAGATCCGCCATCATATTCAGCTACCATCAAAACCAAAGGACAAAGCAGACCAAAACGTAGCACTGACCAACATGCGTCATCAACCAATTGTAGCCGATCACCATCTTCATCACCAGCCAAGAAAAGTCATACTATCAGTGATTCTGACTCTGACCATAGCATGGAACTATGAAGATTCTCTTTCCGGTACAACTTCAACTCATTCTTTTTTGCTAACAAAATGTGATCCAAAGTTCCAGAATCCTAAACTGCTACTTCTTCAGTTTCTCAAATATGTGCCTAGAGACATTATCACACAGATTATTCCAACACGCAATGGCATCATTATAAAATCAACTGAACCAAATTTAACAGCCAGAATCAGAAACAAACATAGTCTGGAAATTTTGGTCCATCCGCGCAGTTCACGAGACTCGACACTCCACGTCAAAAGCATCATCCACCTCCTCGTCGACTACCAATGCTTTCTGTCGTTATCTGAGGAGTAAATCCAGAATTAGCAGATAACGAAATTCAACAAGAGCTCACTACCGAAGACCATATCATTTCCAAATGCATCAGCATAAAAACCCAAACCGGAATACCCAGCTACATGGCACGCATTCTAATCTCTCATTCACAGACTATCAAAGACTTATGACAGCTGGTGCCTACATATACAGAAGACGATACCGTGTTGAACCCTCTCGTTCTCAACCCCCATTACCTACCAGATGCGAACGCTGTCAAACCTATAACGATCATCCCACTTCCAATTGTCCTAATACTCCTAAATACTGGTCCACACACCACCAAAGACTGTTCTAACCTGCAACACCCACCCAAATGCAATACCTGTGGACAACAGCACCCAACCTATAGCTATACATGCAGAAACCGTCCAGAACCTACCCCTGAAAATCCCGGCCTAGTGCTATCTCTCCGTCCTCCGGAACCTAAAACATGCAACCCACCCGTACTTTCTCCTACACAACCCATTACCATCGATCAGTTTCTATCTTTCATCACCATCACTCTGCAAAATCTGTATCCCTTCCAAAAATCCAACGTCCTAACCCAACTTCAGTTTGCCGCACGTACAGTATTGAACACCAACCTTCAACCCACCTACTCAGGTCCCTACATTTACGTTCACATCAACTCACTAGAGACCACAGTGTAACTCAATAGACCTCTATTAAAATATATCACTTTCACTGCGCTTCATTTCACTTTTCACCTCCATAACTGCACTGTTTCCATCAGTGTACAGCTAGGGCTCACCAGTCACCCATCGCGCCGAGAGTCGCTCCTGAGCAAGAAGATTCATCCTCACCTGTCCGTCTTAATGTTTGTGGCGTGAAATTGCACTTCATCTCCATTGCTCATTAACCATCATCATCATGGAACCTGAAACATGATATGATTATAAGCATAACCTTATAATGACCACGATAAATGTGATTTAAATAAAATAAAGGATAAGTAAATTTTGTAACATCCCTTAGCTCACCCCCAATCCTAAGTATCCTCCTCTTCTATAGATCCCTTCCCTAAAGAGAGGGCGTAACCCTTTAGTGGGTGTTAGCCACACCGGTGGCTAACAAAAGAGGCCTTAGGTCTCAAACAGACAGTCCTACAACCTCTTCCACTGGTATACCAAATTACCATCTAGCTTAGATCAAACCAACAACCAGTCAAATAATAGCTTGAGACAAATGATCAAATAAATGACAACTTTCCTGGCAATCAAATGGCTAACATTAATGAAAAAATAATGAACAAAAAGTATGTAGTTATTATAAATAATATCCAAAGTGAACTCACTAATCCGCTATCGTTACACAAATAATCAACACCAGACTTCCAAATATACGGTGAAAGAACAAGACTTTGGGTCTAAGGCAAAATTCAACATTTTCGAAGAGAAGCAGTATCTAAAACTGCATACAAATGCATGATTAGGGGGTTCCCTACTAACATCAATATTGAGGAACTAAAACAATACTTGTTAAACAAAAACATCCCAATTACTAATGTAACACGAATTCAGAATGAGAATGGTTCCTTACCAATGGTAAGACTCTTAACTAAAGATCCACACGTAGTAAGTAAAGTAATAACCAACGGTATATCCATAGGATATATCCGATACAAAGTTGGAGAATCCAAAAGCACCGGTAGACCGACTCCATGCAAAACATTCTTAAAATATCACACAGAAAAACATGTACTAAACTTCAAACGTGGAAATTCTCACCAGAATGCTTCACGCCAGTCTCAGATAAACAAAACTTTTGTGCCACTTGTAAACAAGAAGGACATAGATCAGGGTCATCCATCTGTCCATTGCGATCCGTGAAGGGCAGTCCTGCTACACCGGAGAAAGTGTATCAATCCCTTAACAGTAAACCGCAAATCAACTACTCAGATCTTCTTCAAACAAACTCCACAAATAACAACAAAGCAAAGAAACAGAACTCAAATAACTCATTCAGTTCAGAGATAATTCAGTTTGCTCATTGAAAACTAAACAAGTCATCCAACAAATGGGTATCTACAGTTCTGACCATGGCCTTTCCACAAAATTCAACACTTAATAGCGAAATCAAAACTATTTCTGAAGAGTTATTTGACTACAGACTCAATACTCTTAAGTCAGCAGATCGTTTTGTATTTGTAGGGAACGAAGACTATATATATATATATATATACTGT
>JAGDQP010060636.1:0-12174 GCA_022664845.1 Lepisma saccharinum
GTAGTTTACATATTTATCCTTTCTCTCTCTCTTTAAAAAAATGATTTTGTGGCTTAGCCTGTTTTCGCCGCAGGTATTCAATTAACTAAATGCGTTAATCGAGCATAAGGGTCACGTTCTTGTTTTGGTTTCGAGATATATCATGTCTACTAAGTATTAGCTTAGAAATGTTAAACTAACTAAATACAATACATATAGATATTGTTGCATTCAGATGAATCCAGGACATATCTCCGAATATATAATATTACTAAAGCTACTAGGAAACGAAACTTGAGTTATCATTAGTTAGGAAAATATGCCGCCTGTTTCTATTGGATATCCATCCATCCATCCGTTTTGTCCAGCCTGTATGATAAGACGACGTAAACATTTAAATCAATTGTAAATTTCATAACACATTAACAATCATTACCATAAACATTTTCTCACTGTTTGTGAGTGCAGAAGCTATGAGAACAGTGATAATAATAAGCAAGATAAGGTTCCAATAAATAAACCACTATGAAAGATAGATTATAATGTGATTTCTATTTTGATAAGCTACACAAACATTCCAAATGAGTATTTTCAAAACAATGACTCTTTCTGTCGTTATATAAAACAGTTTTAATTCGTTCATAAAATACTTTCTTAGAACTCGATATAAATATCACGCCCCATGTCAGTCAAGGTTTAACAAATCCACGATTGAGCAATAAACCTGTTGTTAAAATATACCAAAGTGGAGATTTATTTTTTGTAAAAGAAAACTTAATTCGGAGGCTATTCATGAAGCACAATTCCAACTGACGAAACTGCCTTTGTGGTGCATCCAGTAAGTAATTCAACTCCCACCTGGTTAATCGCATCATCAGTCTGAGCTGGGGATACACCTCTCCGTTCTACACAACTTCTCCGTTTTGTTAAACTTTCCCCATCATAAGTATCTGAGTTTCTTATTTTAATGCTCCATAAGCTTAAACATTAGTTAATTACCTCAAATTAACTTACATACAGATGGAAAACATATCAAGAAAGAATTCCCAAGTATTTGACCTTTATTAGTGAAATCAGATACTTCTGATTTGATCCATCCTTTGTAATAAGTTCAATTTTGCTTTTAGCACGTATAACATACACATCCTACCGTGTATGGGACTCCGTATTACTACAATACCAATCGTTTTCATGTGTACAAATTGCATTAAACATATAATTTATTAGATCAATAAAGTTTCCTATTAGGTTATATTAGTTAGCGTTAATAAGCGAAATATTTTCAGTCGAAGACATTTCACTCCAAGATAATTGTTCCACAGCGTAGGTGAAGAATTTTCATTTATGTGTATATTACCGTTGCACATATACGATAACACGAGGAAATTTATCTCTTAAAAATTTAGAGAATTATTTAGTTTCGTCTTTATGACTTGTTCAATATGTTTGGAACAAGTAATTGCCATTCTTACTTTGTATTGTATTTCTATTTTTTCTTCAACTTGTGTCAGTTGTGTATCTTTGATTACCATGTGTAAGTGCACAAAATACTTACCGAATTCCAATATCTCGACAGAACCTGGGTAATTTGGTGTTGTACCATAAATTTTACTACTCATTTTCAAACCTCGTTATCAGTAGTAAATCTCTGCACTTGAGAGAAACAACGTATAACCCATTTAAGAATGTTATGCGAAAAGAACATATGTTGTTTTCGTGGTAAATTAACAACGTGCTTATCCTTCTACCTTTTTATATATTTCGATTTTCAGATATTTAAGTACTTCTGTCAATCATTTGTCACAAGTGAGCAGTTGTTAGGGAGTTAGAAGTAGCTGGGGTATTTTAGAAGATACTGTTCATATTATTATACATTATAAGGAAAGAGTTTCCTACCGCATTTATATAGATAGAAGGAACTATGCCAAAAATCTTCTTCTGATGAACATAGCATAAAACATGATTTTGAATTACTCCAAAAATAGTTTCATTTTCTTTGCTATATTTGTAAACTGCTCTCAACCTTTCTTGATCAATTCTCGAGACGTAGAACATGAAAATCTAGTAGATTGTGTCAGTATAATAATAAAAGATTACATGAGCAAGTCCAGAAGGTTAGTACTCTTTGAGGAAAATAGTACTGAAGAATTTGGTTCAATCTTATCCAAAATTATTAATAAACCACTAGTCAGAATTCACTCTGAATTTATCAATGGATACACTTACTTAAAGCTGACAGAAATGGCGTATTATACAAAGGTAAGTGTGGATTATATATTTCTGACGCATTCGTCCTCTGAAATTGAAAGTACTATACAGAAACTCTTTTGGTTCAGAACCTGGAATCCACCAATTCACTGTGCTATTGTATTCATAAAAGTTTACTGTCAAGATGAATATATTATTAATGTTCTAAAAGTTGTGCAAAGGTTTCACATGATTAACAGTGTAGTTGTGTGCTCATTACACAAAACAAATGACAGTTCACATGCGCTACAACATTTTCCTACTCACGTATATACGTACTACCCTTTTTCGGAATACCACTGTCGTTCTGTTCGAGAAATTATACTTTTAGATATTTGGGAGCGAGATAGGTTTCAGTTGGGAGCAGATCTATTCCCGGACAAAGCGAAAAACTTACACAAGTGTAATGTAACAATTTTTTCTTCCTATCAACAACCATATTACTACTGGACAGAGAAAGAAGATGGAAAGCCAGCCCTTGGAGGCACCTATGGGACATTTCTTAGAATCCATGAAGAAGTCATTAACTTTACTACTATCACTAACAATATTTATTATGAAACATTTTACGTTGGTGAGGCATTCACAAACCTAACACTTACAGGAAACCTAAATGATTTGTATTGGGGTAAATGTGATGCAATTTTCAAATTGGCAATCCCAAATAAATATACAGACGATTTCTTTGACCGCATTTTGTCTCAGGATGTAATTTACTATGTTTGGATATTTCCCCTACCACGTAGCTATCCTCTGTGGATGAACATATTTTTTCCGTTTGAGCTGTTTCCATGGATTTTGATAATTTGTTTCTATTTCATTGTTACTGCTTGTTTGAAAATAATTATGTCTGTAAGCAGGGACAGCAATTACTTCTTGTGTAAGTACCCGTTGCTTTACAACTTTGCAATTTTGTTAAATGTATCGGTTGATCCTCCTCCACGGAAATTACTAATTAGGTATGTTTATATTTTGTGGGTTTTGGTGTGCGTGGTTATCAATACAGGTTACCAAGCTGCCCTACACTTCTTCGTAACAAACCCAAAAATATATCCTCCTATTAAGAGTGTTGAAGATGTTATAAACACAGGTTTGTCGTTTGGAGGATCAAAGAATACGCTCTACTTGTTTCTAAACAACTTGGCTATGAAGACGAACCTGGACAAATTTATAATCGAAGAAAATGTGGCGAAATGCTATGAAAGAACATCGAAAAGTCATGATTTCGCTTTTGTTTCGCTTCGTCAGTATGCAGAACTATGTACCAACTATTATTTTGATGCCTACGGAAATCCATTGTTCCTTGTAGGCTCTGAAATTCTCAATACCATGCCTACAGCTTTCTTTTTACAACGTGGATCTCCATTGACATTACATTTCAAACGTATTATTAACATTTGTTTTGAAGCTGGTCTACTTTTCAAGTGGAAACATGACGCGTACTATCTCGTTCGAAAGGGATCTGAAATACGTGCAGTTTACAGTAATGATTCTCCGAACGCAATTTCTCTTCGTAATTTGATGGGTTCTTTCGTAATATTTACAATCGGAATGAGTTGCTCCCTTTTTGCATTCGTGATTGAGAAAATATCAAAATTGACTGTTGCTCGGAAGTGGTTCAAATCCCCTTGTTTGGACTTGTTATAGATTAAAAATAGCAGGGAAGTTAATTCTACAGTAATACAAGATACGGATAATTAATACTTTAACTTTCAAGGCGTTTCTTTCGCATCACTGAGTATTTTCTATATCTTAATTAAACAGTTTGGAATATCATAGAAATGAAAGTGGTACTGTCTGAACAGTGGAAGGATTAAAGCATTGAGTTCCTTGCAAGGATAATGTGCAGTAAATGTTACAAGTTTGATATATTAGACATTTCAGTGAGTTTAAGTTTAGGTTCTATGCAGTTTGATTGAATAATTTATGAAAACAGTGTTCCGTTGCCTTATCAATTGATCATTTTGTCAAGACAGCATTAATTGATCTAAGTTTGTAATGTTATATGTATGTCTTAGAATCGTGAAAAGTACCACTTACAAATGGCACACTTTGTTTAGAGCCACAAACATAATTCTTAAATAACTGACGTTAAAATGGCAAAGTTATCTTATTCCAATAAGAGCAATGAAGGAAAAGTTCTCATATACACATTTCTCGAAATTGAAAAATTGATATTCTTTTCTGATAAGCATCAATACATATGTAAATACTTTATATATTTGTGAATTAAAATAACTGGAAATACTAGGATATGAAAAATATTGAAGTCTGCATATGCAATCCCACAGAGAAAGAAGTCTTGAACTATGTACCCGCTTTGTTGAAAGGACTATATTGTATCACGGGACTCGATGGATATACCAGAAATGCCTATAACATCAAAAACTAGACAAATATCTGGGGCATCTGCCCTCCTATATCGATATATGAACAAACCTTGAGCAACATTTTGTAATGAGACTTTACGAAATAACCGCATATCCACAGACAGCCAGTCTAGGACAAACATCTGCTTCAGTTAAACGTAATATAGGCAACAAGCTGCAATTTGAGCTAAATACAATCACAGATTCTTTCAGTTTGGTTGTATTCAGCGAAGTGTGCCTGACTCTACTCGAAAAATTTATAATGAATGTTGTTGAAAGTTTTCACATTTTAGACAACACTGTAGTGCCTTTGAAACACTTTAATGATATCTGAAATTTAGGTTCTTTCATACCCTTCCCTAATCCAACAACATTTCATCCTAGTCCTATGTCAACACCATTAACAGTGCACAATGAATGATATTCGATTCTGTGTTGAAATGAAAAATAACTAACTGAAAGTACAGAACCGAGCGACTACATAAGAGCAGTTGAACCTACTCCTACCCAGAAGCTCCAATGCTTCAAACTTGTCACTCATACAAAATGTTAAATTTATATTGTAAGAAGTGATCGATATGCTAAAACATGTCACATAAAACACTTAAATACATTGTGGAATGTAATTTTAAATACCACTAATGCTTTAAGACTCGCAGCCGTGGCACGGGAGTGATGAATTTTCAGACGGCATACTATCTCCAACAAGCGTCATCCTGTGGTGCTTCAGATACAACGCATGGTTGTATCAGAACAGTTCAGTGCAGCAGTATAGTGATAATTATGTAGCCTTGTGGTGCGCAACCGTGGAATGAGCCATGCTAGAGGTGAAGCATCGTACAAATATTGTCACCAGCAACAACAATATATAACAATTCTTTCTCTTTTTCAATCAAAGAACAATAAAATACATTATCGTCTCACTAAAATATCCTGGAAGGATTATTATCGTTACGAACAATGGCAAACGAAGACCACAGGTAACGATTGTGCTTTGTTTATTTTTTAGTTTTAACAGGAGAGCATTTTAAAAGTCAAGAATCAGCATTGCGTATATCGGCACATCAAATAGAGATTTGCTTGTAGCAGACTGACTATGCATTCTATCTTCATGCACGATAATATGTTAAAAAGGCCCTTCAAAGAACTAATTGATGGCACTCTTATCTCAATTTCGCCAAAAATGGACAAAGCACGTTCTCTTCTTGGGGTCTTCAAATGCATTCTCTAACTTAACCGAATTTGTTGAGTGAAGTCAGCAATTTCAAAAAGAATCTCTGTTTCTTGTTGTGCGTTTTAAACATTAATATGTACATTATTTTAAAAAAAGTTACATCAATGTCGAACATACATTCCTAAATTACATCAAAGAAAGTAAATATATTTATTTATTTATTTCTGTACGTCAAGTAATGAAAAAGCACAATTTGATGCTTCTAATTCTCTATGTGCAAATATGTGATGCTTTGACAGAAGCTCGAAAAGGAACTTACACTTTTACTGTTACTAATAAACGTAGTATGACAAATAGAAGAAGAAATTTATTTCAGACTAGCTGTGTTATTTATATATCCCAATCTTCTGTCAAACAGAAAAAAGAATGAATTCTATCTGTCATTTTGAACATTTAATTTTTCACCCCTTATTCCCCATGGTATGGGGCTGAACTTCGACTTGCATACCAAACGAACTTCGAACTACGAACTGCATCGGGAGTGTCACTATTCATCTCTACGACCCAGAAAACTAAGGATTCGACACTAATGTCGGTCATTTTATATAATTTTTACGTGTCACCCACTTCTCACCTCACCCTTAAACCAAAATATTTTTCCAGTTTGTAAGTGATATGTGTAAGTGTAAGTGAATTGTTTTAGGAAAGTATGTGTTCAAAAAGTTTTTCTATTTTTATTTTTTCGAGTTATTTGGGAGTTCGGATACTTTTTTCTCAAACTAATGTTTTGTGACCCAAATCCTAAAGTATTCTGCAGCCCGCCAAACGCAACATCGTTGCAGCTAGTACGAGGGTCATTCTAAACGTAAATAACGTTTTGTTCTGACGAGCCTGTCAGTTCTAGCACCACCATCGCCGCCATGTTTTTGACTTTCCCATTCCTTCACGCCAGTCTAACATTAACAGCGTCGTTTACTGTTTATTTGTGCGACTTTAAAATGCATGACAAAATTAACGAAGTTAGTTTCGTAGTGTAATACACCTTTTGAATGCGAAAAAAAGTGCGTCCTATCGAAATTTATAGATATATAACCGCGACTGCGTAGAAAAATAGTTAAGGTATCAAATGTGTTGTAAAATAAGTTTTGTTTCATTATTTTAAATAATAATGTCTAGAGAAACAAATATTCTTTAGTTTTAGAATAACCCTCTGGGAGCAGATCTATTCGTGAGGACACCATGAACCATTGTGAACTGAAGAAATGTCTGTAAAAATAATTTTGTTTATGCATGGCTGAAAACAAAAGCATGAAGCGCTCCAATTGAAGATTTTTTTGTTTTTAATATTTTTTTTATTATCGTTGTTTATATATACGCTGCAAAAATAGCTGTGTTAATTCAACACAATGCGGTGTCCCATCGTGACTACCACTTTTTGTGTGTTAAATCAACAGAAATCACGGTATTGATTTCGGTAAAAAAAAGTTACCGCTGCAACGAAATTTGAAGATGGGTTGCTCAGTTAAAAGTCGAGCGTCTTATCGATTTCGCTAAATTTTCAGACAGATAAACCACTAGGTGCAAACAATATTTACTGAACAACATTTGAATTAAACGACTACAATATAGATTCAAACAGTGTAGGGGATTAAATATATGTTGCAGAACCCCCAAAAGAAACAAAGTTACTTGCACAACTTATCCGATGGTTTAATTACTTTCTATTTGTTAATTGGGAACCAGGATTCCCATTCATTGAGGATGTTCCATTTCCATGAAAGCAAGCTAGATGGCGACAGCCAAACGGCTTTTTTATCGTAACACCATGTCAAATGCTGCTCTTGCTTTCATATAAATGGAACATATTCTCAATGAGTGGGAGTTCTGATCCCTAATTAACAAATGGAAAAGTGATTAAATCATGGCATAAGTCGTGAGAGTAACTTTGTGTTTGGTGTTAAGCAACATTTGTTTTATCCTCTATACTGTTTGAATTTAGAGCTCTTCTGTCTGGCGATTTAGCCCTCGATTCTGTTAACCCTAAAAAGTCTGAGGTGAATCCGTTGGACTCACTCAGCTCTTGTTTTCCTCATAACATTTTTCCTGTACGTCATATCAATGAATGCGTTTATGTATTCTTCAATAACGATTATTTTTGTAACATGATGAATTTTCTCATCTCTCCGCTTATATTTTTCGTCTTCATGAGCGCCAAAACTATTTTTCGACAAATTTGCCTGAGGTGAGTTTAACTGGCTCACTTGTAATATCTTTGTAATTTAGATGTTCTTTGACAGACATTTGATCTGGTACCACTGCCAATATGCTATTTATCGCTTATAAACATTCAATTGTTTATATTGAATAAAAAGGAAGAGTACGTTAGTCTGCTTGATCGTCGCGGTGTTCTTCAATAATTTTCTTGTATTCCGTGAAGTGTGACATGTCAACGCTCAGTGAAGAAGAAATCAGAGCTTGTCTGCAATTAGAAGAAGTTAATGAATCTCCTGAGTCCTCGGATAATGAAGACAGTGTGTTTGATCCCGGCTTTGAAGCTAGTGATGAAGACAATGTAAGTGCATACAGCGATTACAGTGATACTGTGAGTGGAAGTGAAGACATCCCCGTTCCTAGCGACAATAATGAAATTTTCTTCGGAAGAAACAAGGAAGAATGGACAAAAAATCCTCCACGAACATCCAAGATTAGGGCCAGCAACATAATAAAAACTGCAACATCTAAAGTTGTGATCCCACCTGGTGAGAAAATAGAAGGTGCAAGGGATTGTTTTGAACTTTTCATTACATCCAGTGTTTTTAGTGACATCGTAAAGTATACCAATCAAGAAGCTGAAAGGGGTTATATTGTAAAGAAAAGAAATATATTCTGGAAACGCTGTGATGAAGTGCAAATGAGTGCATTCATTGGACTCCACATAACAGCTGGTCATCTGAAAAACAATCATCACACAGTTGCGGCTTTGTGGAATCCCAAATATGGGCCTCCAATATTTCGTGCGACTATGCATAGAGACAGATTCAAGGAACTCCTTTTGTTCCTTCGTTTTGATGACAAGGCAACGAGAACCGAGCGCCGATCGAAAGACAAGTTAGCTCCAATGCATGATGTGTGGGAAGCAGTTTGTGCGAACCTTACCAAGCATTATCTTCCAGGTAGCAATATTAGAGTAGACGAAAAATAATGGCCTTCCCGGGGGAGGTGTCCTTTCCGTCAGTACATGGCTTCCAAGCCAGACAAATATGGAATGAAAATATTCTGGGTTGCAGATTCGAAGAACATTTACCCACTGAGAGGTTTGCCTTATTTGGGAAAGGAGGGTAACAATAGAGCAACCAATTTTGGCGAAGCGGTAGTGTTGCATCTCACAGAACCGTACAACAACACCAAGAGAAATGTGACGTGTGACAATTGTTTTACTGATTTACAATTGGGTAGAACATTGTTGAGAAGTGGACTCATATTAGTGGGGACGGTACGAAAAAACAAGCCAGAATTCCAACCAAATAAATCTAGAGAAATTGAATCATCTCTCTTCGGTTTTTCACATAATTTTACCTTAGTTTCTTATGTTCCTGCAAGAGGTAAATCAGTCATTCTCCTTAACAGCATGCACCACTCCAACGATATTGAGGTGGAGAAAGCAAAGAAGCCAGAAATTATTCTGTACTATAATGAAACTAAAGGTGGTGTCGATAGTTTAGATAAAATGGTTCACACATATTCGTGTAAGAGGAAGACGAATCGTTAGCCTGTTGCTTTCTTTATGAATATGTTAGACGTTTGTGGGGTTGCTGCGTATGTTGTCTGGCTCACACTAAATCCTGGGTGGAAGGCAAATAAAGTGAACAACAGACGAAGATATTTTCTGATTGATTTAGCAGCGTGTCTTATACAGCCTCATATAGTGAGAAGATCTACACTTGGACTTCACAAGAGCACTAAAACGGTAATGGAGACGACGGTTCCAGAGCTTTAACGACGCCAAACGGTTCAGACTATTCATCCCTCAGCAGGAAGTAGTTCTGAGGAACCAGCGAAGAAGAGGAGGTGCTTTTTGTGCGACCCTAAGAAGGGAAGAATGTAGAAACAAATTTGTGACAAATGCAAAAGAAATGTATGTTCACAACACTCGATGTGCCAACGAGAATGTAACCAGTGTAGAAAAAAAATAGATGATCGTATGTCGTGAGAAAGGTTGTGTGTGAACTTGTATTACCGAACAGTGTTTGTTTTATGAAACTATTATTATTTTAGAACACAATTAATTATATATAATAAAGAAGTAAGTTTGTTTCGGTAAAGCTGCGGTTTCATTTAATACCTTTGTCTGAATAGTGCAGGTAGCAAACAATACATTATGTAATACTATTCGAGAAAAAATTAGAATTAGAGGATATTTGATGGCTATGTGCATATTTTTCATGACATTCGTTTGTGTTTGTGTGTTTATGTTTATTACCCTTCAAAATAAAGAAAATTATAATATAAAAATGTAACTTCTATATGGTGAGTCCATCGGACTTACCTTAGGCTTATTAAGTTGAAAAATACTTAGGCTTTCTAGGGTTAAAGAGACATTTGCAGTATTAAAATTGCTGTTCTAAAAAAACGAAATTAGAAAAAAAGGAGGCTCACGTTTTTTTTAAAAAACCGGATGTTTTAGAAAAAAACACATTTTTTTCTTTTTTACACATTATCGTAACCTAATCTTGATAATTTACTTTAACGCCAAGTTTCGCTTGACTAGCTGATGTGGTTATCGTAATCAGACTCTCCGGGGTACTCCGCCCCATGGTACAGATCTACCCCATACACCCTGGGCTCTGTGCCCCCATAGGGGAGGTTGGCCCTATTTATTGTAATCTACTCTTGGTCATGTACCTTCATACCAAATTTCGTTTCTCTATCTTCAGTTGTGTAGAAAATTGGGTTTGGGCGGCCATTTTGGATTAAAGATGGCGACTTTTTAACGTTTTCTTATATTGTAGTGAGCTACTTGTGATGGTACACCTTCATACAAAATTTTATTTCTCTAGCTCGAAAGGTGTGGAAAATGGTTTTGGTGCGGCCATTTTGAATACAACATGGCGACTTTTTCAAAATGTTTTAATATTTACCTAAACTACTTGTGATAGTACACATTTATGCCAAATTCCGTATCTCCAGCTGTAACGGCGAGGAAAATGGATTTTTAGGGTCCGCCATTTTGGATCCCTAATGCCGCGTTTTAATTTTTAATATTTTCGTAACCTACGAGTGATGATACCGTCGTACCAAATTTAGTTTCTCTAGCTCCAGCCGTTTAGGCTATGCCCTCTATACAACAATAAGTTTGGAGGCCATTTTCGATCCAAGATGACGACTTTTTCAACATTTTGAAATATTTTCTTAAGCTACTAGTTATTTTGTACCTTCATACCATATTTGGTGTTTCTAGCTCCAGCGGTTATGAATTCTACATAACGATGGATAATACTAAACGGTTTAAAAGGACCTACCACTTTTACAGTCAAACTGAAAATGTTCCCACTGTTTGACCATGACGAATCCAACAGTGTATGCTTCATCTCTGTCGGACTTTTAGTTACTGAGATCTAGGAGAGGCACAAGTGGAGAATACTGAGGGATTTAAAAGGACCTGTCAGTTGTAGAGTCAAACTGATAAGTTTCCCCACCGTTTGAGACCATGACGAATCCAACGGTGTAGTTACTGAGATCTAGGGGGGACAAAGAAACATGCAGATTTGGAATACTAAGCGATTGAAAGGACCTGCCAGTTTAAGAGTTTACTTGATTGGTGATTTCATGCTTTGAGACTATTACAAATCCAACGGTGTATGACTCATCTCTGTCGGACTTGTAGTTACTGAGATCTAGGAGCACAAATTAAGAATACTAAGCGGTTCAAAAGGACCTGCCACTTTTAGAGTCAAACTGATAATTTTCCGCACCGTTTCAGACCATGGCGAATCCAACGGTATATGGTTCATCTCTGTGTAACTTGTAGTTACTGAGATCGAGGGGACAAACATACCATGTCAAAATACATGGGAAAAATGGAGAAAACTAAGTAAATGAAAAGGACCTGTCAATTTTAGAGTCAAAGTCTTAAGTTTCTACACCGTTTCAGATTATGACGAATCCAACGGTGTATGACTTAACTCTGTCGGATTTGCAGTTGCTGAGATCCAGGGGGGAAGGACAAACAGACAGGACAAACCCTATATCTTCCTTATTGACTTACGTTCATACGGGTGTACTAATAATAAACGATAGTTAAGTATCGTACACACTATATTGCAGGATGGGAAACATACAATTGGCTTTTCGTTGCCTGGAAAGCCCAACCGTGGGCGATGCAGATAGAATATTAGGTAAATACCA
>JAGDQP010060637.1:0-12174 GCA_022664845.1 Lepisma saccharinum
TGTGTGTGTGTGTGTGTGTGTGTGTCATTGTCACAGATATGGGAGAAATTTACAGATGAATTATGAAGAGGATCAAGTTATAGACTCATGTATTTATTACATACGACTACAGTTTACTATTTTATTAAGGTCAGATAAAATTAATTCAAAGGCGTACAATTTTATTAAACATCATTCTCTGGTTAGTTAGGGTTTTCTCCTTCTAGTAGAACTACCATTTGTAAAGGCTAAGCAAGAAAGTATACAGCAAGATATGGCTGTGTTAACACTGTTTGGTGTCTCAGGGTGACCATCACTTGTGTTAAATCAACACAACAAAGTGTTCTTGATTTTGGTGATTCAATACTATGGATGTGCTTTTAATGCTGATTCAACGCGATTTTAGTACTATCATAGTGTTGAATCAGAGAAATCACACAACAAACGATGTTAACAATAAAAAGTTATTGTCTCCTCGGGACACCGAAAAGTGTTTAATTAACACAGTCAATTTTTGCAGTGTACCAAATTCGGAATTTATGCAAAGGTGGAAATTTCCAAGCACCTATAGATACTTCCCCGAAACCTTATTTCCTTGCTAAAACTTGCTAATAGTTTGCTGAACGATATAAAATCATTTCAAACATAAAATAAAATTGAAATCATCATAATTTTCCAATAAACTTAATGCAATCTGAACTCAGAACAGTACAACACTTTTTAACGGCGACTTCTCAGTAACGCCGGACACTAACATATCCAGTATTTCTGCAGGATCATCAAATGTCTGGCTTGTTAGAGCTCGTTGTTCATTACAATAGAAATTAATTTGGTATGATCAATGATTATTAGATCATTTGAAGTCACAAAAACCGAGATGGCATAACGTTATCAGAGGACTTTCAATAATTCAGGCAAATTTAAAACTGTGAGTATAATAGCACTTTTATCAAATCTTGTATTGGATGTCGAAGTCTGCAGAAATAGCATATTTTTTTTAAAAATATATTAATATATGGTTTATGTGCAAGAATTCCTATCGAAAAAAAGGTTTGCTAGGTAAAATTTCGGTTCTGCATTCTCCCAGCATCATTAGTTCAGTTTGAGCCAAAATTATCTAAAGATCTTTCAAAAATTCAAACTCAGATTCGCTTTGAAAGCCCTTGGTAATCAGGCTCAGTTTTTAAAATAAAATATACTAGAAAATAATGGACAATTCACAACCAACAATGGCATTTTAGAAAATGGGTTGGATAATTCTTAAGAATATCTATCAAATGAAGTAGTCCATAATTTGAAAATATTTGTTATTGATGAAAAATTTGAAGTCCTGGCTTAAGTTAGTGACCTTCAAATATCTCGGCTAAAACAATTAGCTTCAAAATAAAATAGTTCATTTCATTAATGTTAATGTTAGATGAGTCGCTTTTCAAATTTTCAGTGTTTTTCTTGATTTATTCGGTATTTTTAAAAATTAAAATTATTTTTAAAGAATTGGCTTACTCGTGCTTTTTAAAATTTGTATATGAATACCTGTATATATTTACATTTATTTATTAGAGTACGTTCATACAATTTTATATATATTTTGTGTGTGTGTGTGTGTATGTGTGAAAGCGAGAGAGAGAGAGAGAGAGAGTTCTTTTCTATTGACTTCTAGATGAACTGCTTTAATTTCATTTATCAGAGTACGTGCACACAATAAATAAAACTTACATAATAGCATTCGCGTTTTTCCTTTCGATGTTTCCACATAGTTCGTTTGGTGGGTATAAATTCGCGTATTTGTGATTACATATATTGAAATAATTATTGTTGAGGAAATGTAACGGAAGAATTCCAAATAGCTTCTTATGGAATGCATGCAGTGATAAACATAAAAGCATACATCAAATATTATAGGAAAATACGGTAGATGAAAATATGAAATGGTATAAAATCTTAAATCCAGGGGGGGGGGCAAGTGTCCCTCCTTGCCGACGCCCTTGTGTATTACTGGGGATTCCTGTTGTGTTCAATGAAATGCAATGCAATTCAATATGCTACAAATATAAAGCGTTAAGAAATGCCCTACTGTGTCACAATGTAGCTAATGCTCTATAGCAGTGGTTCTCAACCGATATGCGCGAGATTTTCTAGGTGTGCCGCGAAGCTTCTGACACTTTGTGATTTTGCTGGTAATAGTACTTCGAATAATTTTACTTAATAGTTATTTGTGAAAAAGGATCAAGAAAGATATTCATGAGGCAAAACATATTTATTTTACAGGGCAATTATCGTTTTGTTTACGCCTTACAAGTGTTATGAAATCCCCATGCGCCGGATGAAAGCAGTTTTTTGATTGCTTATAGCAGCTACTCAAACCATTTTTTAAAAAACAATAATGCTTGCACTGTGTAAGTGTTATGCGAAATAACACATATTACACTGAATTGAGCTATAAAACAGAGATACATAGAAATTATAGGTAAGGTAAAGCTATCCCCTGTGCGATACGCACGCGCCATGAACGGTGCATGGGGGATGTGGAGGTAGCGCTCCACATTATCTTGATCTACGGTTCGAAGTGAGGTGGGGTGGTCAGTCCCACGCTCGACCGCCTTTACCTTCACAAGGCGCCCAGGAATACCAAGGACACTCTGGTACTCAGTTTGATAGGAGGCTGAATGCACCTCAGCGCGCCGGGCATGGGAACACTGAGGTCCTTGCCATAATTACCCCACGTCACCTTACTTTTTTCATTTACATTTTTAATTTCAAAAAATGACAATTTGCGTTTTGTCATAAATAAAAGTTGAACCACTAAAAAATGAAAAATCCTTGTTTCCTACCCTCTAAATATAGTACAACTAGTTTCAGCAACCTTTTCATCTGAAATTGGCCGATTTCAAATGGACTGACCCACATAAAGAACCAATCGAACTTTCAAGTAGTATTTTATCTAATGCCTAACAAAAACCTTTTAAAAGACTAAGGCTGAATAGGATTTCGTAGAATGTAAAGCTTACTTTAGTGTATATCACTCCACATAATCACAAACCCAGAAGATTAAGGGTCTTCTATGGCTCCTCTTTCACTTTATCACGGTATCTCCTCATTGCTAAGTTTTCTAGTAAATAGCATTTTTTAAAAAATATTACTAAACAATTATGGTCAGAACTGTTAATATAACTCGTTTACTTCTGTGATATTTTAGAAAAAGTGAAAAATGAGGGGCGTAACCATAGAAGACCCTTAAAGGAAACTTAAATACATATTTCCTATGTATACATTTATTCACCTTTTATAATTAGTTACATCCTCCATAAACACATTGCTGCAATATGATGAAGACGCATTGCAACTGCAACCCTGATCACCTTTGTTTCTGTTTCGGGTGCGCAAATTTTATAAACAGCAGAACTACTAGAAAGATCTTTAATCAGCACGTGCTAGAATTATCCAGATGAATTGTTTACAGCCCTTTTATCCATCACGTGAACTACATGAGAAGGAATTGTTCTGTTTATAGAAGGGCGACGGGTAGTCGACACGCACTACACTGTTGCCAACCTAGGTACTGTGCCTCAGGAAGCAATGGATCCTGTACGCGCTGAACAATTTATTGACGAAATAAAGAAGAGAAAAGGAAAAGCAATTTGGGATGCGTCATCCGAGGAATACAAGGACAGAAATCAAAAGAAACTTCAGTGGATTGAAGTATGTAGTTTAAGGGATGCGCAGCCTATCCTCTTTTCCGTCTTTTCTCTCCAATCGATTAAACATAACATCAGTGCTCGAGGCGGAAAATCTTCCGTCCTTTTCCCCTTCCTACACTCACAATATGACAAATGACTCTCCTCCGTCTTCTAGCCATTAATAATAATAATAAGGAGATAATAATTATTTAACTCTGGTAATGTGGTTATTTACAAAATACGTTTCAATAATATTATAACAATAAAAGAATTTCATTAAGTACAATGAGCAATTTTAATTAAATTACTGTATGCTACTTATTGAAAATATATTAATTACGCTGAACAAGAGTGCTGTTACCGCCCATACAATTAATTTTATCTTTTTTTACGCTGAACAAGAAGGCAATACAAACTATTTTTTAGTTTTATTATTTACAATATTGTTATTACATTTCGTTCACGGCTTTTATTCAACTTTAAAAAGAATCCTAGCTTCAGCCATTTGTGGATTCTACTTTTCTAACATCACAAATGGCGCATTGCAGTTTCGTGAATGATTTACAATTTTAACCATTGTAAACTCTAGAATTTCCTAAATACCTTTATAAAGTTTTTAAGAAGAAAAGAATATAATAATTAACAATTCCAATCACAATACAAAACACTAAAATTTTCTAAATATATTTATAGTTTAAAAAATCTAAAAATTTACAATTATATTACAAAACACAAAGCACACAAGACACTTATATCATATAAGGACATACAAAAACACTTCAAAGTAAATTAGAGAATGGTATATTTCCTCCTCGCTATCTAGCATTTATTGATTCATCCTCCTTGCCACTTCCGTTTATGTAGGAAAAAAGAAACCTAGATTTACAGAATTGAACCTTGCAATGTACCGGTATCTGTTATTTAATATATCGGTCCCGTCGCCGCTAGGAACTAGCAACTTCAAAGCTACAAAACCCCTAGGAATGGACAAAAGCGACACTAGAAACTCATTCGCTACGTTGAATACTCTTTGCATTTTAAACACCATATCCGGGAATGTTAATCTCCTGAAGATATAAAGTCAAGTTGGGGAGAAAATTAAGGTTTGTTTCTTCTGTCATAAAAGATACGTTAAGATATATATTCAGAAAACAAATATCAAATTCCTCGTGCACGAGTGTGAGGTTTTTGTCCTAATTCATGCAAATAATAAAGTAATACAGAATTGCTATGGTACTTGCCAAACTTCAGAAGAAATATATTAGTTTAAGGTATGAGCAGTTAACGTTAAGGTTTAAGTTTACCTGCAATAATTACTCCACCTCACCTTAAAATTCACCTTTTTCTCTAGGTATAGGCTTCATGATATACTACTATCTAAAAAGTTTGATACCTATGAGACAAATGCTTTTTAGAAAATCGGCTATGTTCATATTGATATATCTCAAAAGGGATACATTTGAAAAATCTCAAATTTTCACAGGAACGATGTTTGCGTTCTAACAAATGATTAAATTTTGATCACTGGTTCTTTACTAGCTTTTATGTTATGGGTCTTCAAACGTTGTGTAAATGGCTTATATTGTTGTTTCCAATTAGATAAAAAGGCAGTTGGCAAAAGAGTTGGGGGGGGGGGGTAAAGCACATTTTTGTCCAAAAATCCCCTAAAAATTCTTACCCTAACCATAATTTAAAATCAACATTTTTGTGATGGCATTTTATATTTTCTTTAAAACTATAGATTAAAACCCAAATAACAAGGTCCTTTAGCCCTTCTCTTATTTCTTTCAGATACGATGGACTAATTTGTTATTCGACGTTCGCTTTCTGATTCAAAAGATACGCTTTCTTCTTCTTCAAACCTTGTTACCAGCTCAGCAACACCGACTGCTGAAGAACAAGCAGCTCAGTCATCATTCTCTGCTCAATCTTCGACATCTTCATGGCCGACACCGACAGATTTGGCGAAAGCTGGAGAACCTATCCAGCAAATCAAATTGAAGAATTATGCAAAGGACACACAACAGATCATTCCAAATTGGATGGTACAATCGTTTTCCATGGCTGGAGTTTCCAGCAGAGAGGGATGCAGCATTCTGTTACCCATGTCGCCTATTTCGTCCATTGGGTCGAAAGAACCAACTTTTACGAAAACGGGATTCAGAAATTGGAAAAATGCTATGGAAAAGAGTGGGTTTCGAAAACATGAGTCAAGTGCTGTGCATAATAGTGCTATGTCCACGTAGGAAGAAAAGAAGAGGCGTGTTTCTGGAAATGTTTCTGTTTCAACTCTTTTAAATGAAAGTGTTTGAGAAAAGAATAGATATTATGTTAGATCAATTGCAGAAGTTGTGCAGTTTCTTGTAGTTAATGAACTCGCTTTGCGTGGAAGCTATTCAATTGACGAAGAAACTGAAGACGGTTTGTTCAGAAATCTTTTTAAGTAGACATTTAAAAAAAGATACAAAGTTTGCTGATTGTTTCTCAATTGTTCCAAAAAACGCTACCAACTCTTCTCCGGAAATTCAAAATGAATTTATAGAAATTATTCGAGAGGATGTAGTAAAAGAAATAAAAACAGCCGAAGTGCCAGCCAGCATTTACTTAACTTGAAGATGGAACTAGAGACAAAAATAACAGGGAAAATATTGCCTTAGGTATGCGTTTTGTGAAGAATGGGACAATACTGGAATCTCTGCTTGACGTACAGACAAGTACAAAACTTGACGCTGTTTATTTCACTAATCTGACACTTAAGATTCTGAAAGACAATGATCTGGACTCACAAAACTTGCTTAGTCAATGGTGGCATTCAACGCGGTGAGGGTTCACTGAGGGATCACTGAATTTGTCCTTCGAATGCCACTGAGAACTTCTGACTCTCATCTGGCTTTGTGAGCAAAGATTTTCGCGACTCACTTGTGAGCCGGACCTCCCGGCAGTACGGTTAGTGCGACTGCAATATGGCTTCCGGCGGAGAGGACTATAGCGTCACTTACGAATTTGATAGTAATTATTATGAAATAACTACAAGTCATGAGGTGCACTTGCAGCTTGCCATACAGCATGTAAGGCCACATTCATATTTAATCCGCCGTCGATAAAAAACGGTAACATATACCTCAAATCTTCCCGACGCGTCATGTTTACTACTCTTTGTGCTGTACGATATTCAATTGTTCGTGGAACTTCAACCAAACGCTTTATAAAATTCAACTGTTTATTGGGCATCCGAAGGATCCGCTGTGAGCGCTTACTCACTGGAGATCACTCTCACTGAGCCGCTCACTGCACTGAATGCAGCCAATGTTATGATGGAGCAAGTGTTATGAGTGGCAAGACAGGAGGTGTTCAAGCTTTACTTCAAAACATCGTTGGCAAGAAACAATCCCATGTTTACTGTTTTAATCATCGGTTGCACCTAGTGGTAGTGAAGGCAGTTTAAGAAATGCGTGAAATAACGTAACTTTTTTTTATCAATGTTCAACGCTTTCTGAGTTTCTGCAGCGTCCGAAAGTATCTGAACTATATGAAGGCAAGAAAATAGTCAGACTCTTGGAGCACAGATGGCAGGGGCATTTTGCAGTTACCAAGACAATAATAAAAAATATCAGTGAAATAGTGAAAGCATTACAAAGTGTCAGAAACACAAACTTAAATGGAAGTGGCATTGCAACAAGCATAGGTTTGGTCTCAGTGATGACAGCAGGGGAATTTCGTTCCTGTGCAGTACTCATGAAAACATTAACCATTATGGATCTTGCATGATAAAGTTCTACAGAGTCGTAACACTAGTTTGGCAGGTGCAATAATCAGCATTCAGTCTGTCAAAAAGCAGATTTGTCACCTTCATTGTCCAGAGCAGTTTCAATCTTTGCTGAAAGAATCGGATGTTTCATTGGACGTGAAAAGGGTTCAGAAACTGAACCTGCAATGAAGCGACAGAGAAAGAATGTGACAATGGATGATTTCGTTATAACTGACACTATTCCAGGCCATTCTTCCGAGTCCCCACAAAATTTTCTAAAAAAAAAAGGATGTTTTATGAAACCATAGACATTATCACCAGTGAGTTAGACTCCAGATTTGATGAAAATAGTGAATTGATAGAAGCAATTGGAAGTGTTTATGACTTTGATCTTGAAAAAGTGAAGTACTTGTCATCACTAGGAATCCCCCTTCCGTCCAAAGTAGAACTTCTAGTAGTGAAGAAACCTACTGAGGCAGAACATTGTAGGCAATGACCACATCTTTCAGGATATTTTCAAACAACGTGCTGCTTTCAAAATAACATACGAATTGCTTGCATTTGACAGCGCATTTGGATGCAGCACAGCATTGTGTGAATCAACGTTCTCTGTTCTTACCAACTTGAACAGACCACAGAGGTTATCAATGACACACAGGCGCCTAGCTAATTTAGTCTACTTAGCATATGGAAAAAAAAAGAAGAAGAAGCAGCAGCAAACCGAAAATATCGACTTGGACTATTTCTTTCGTAAATTCAATGACAGGAAGAATAGAAAGCTTCAATTGTACTGATAATAGTTGATGAACTGTATTTTTTCTAGAGGCCAAGAATGCATGTCTTCCGAGATTTTAGGCTTACACGTAAATACATAAATTGTAGCTTTTTTTCTGTTTTCGTGTTTGTATTGAGAGAAATAAATCATTATTTGAAAATAAGTATTATGTGTCATGGATTTTGTTTATTAAAAAAAAAACGTAAATAAAGAAGTATTCTCCTCCGTACAAACCATCATTCTCTTTAGTTTAAAATTTAAAATTGTAATGTACAGATTTTATAGTCACATTAGTAAATCTGATAATAATTATGTTTGAACATATTTGTAAATGTTTTCTAAGCTGCTAAAACACCGATATGTATTTTTCAATCTTGCTTGTTAAAAATTTTTACAGCCCGACCCAAAACTATGCCTGCCCGACCAAAACTTCAACTCTGGCTACGGCCCTGGTCTGACTACGAATCGGGCGGTCCGGGCTCAGATCCCGGACAGGACACTTTTCTCGCATTGTTCCCATGCCTGACGCTCTGAAGTGCACTCAGCCTCCTATTAAATTGAGTACAAAAGTGTCCTTGGTATTCCTGGACACCTTGGAAGGTAAAGGCGGTCGAGTGTGGGACTAACCACCCCAGCTCAGTTCGTGCCGTAGGTGGAGAATATGTGGAGCGCTACCGCGACATCCCTCATGCGTCGTTCACGGCGTGTGCGTATCACACAGGGGATAGCTTTTACAAATCTTTGACTACATTTGGACATATAAGACATTTATTGGCAACACTGTTATCAGCTTGCCATGGGGCAAAATTCAGATGCTTATGGGAGCCCATCCTTTATAAACACGATAATGTAACTATCGTTTTTTTAGCAGATAAATTAATAATAGATAAAAAGATCGCCTGTCTAGAGCCTGAGATTCCTAAAGGCCATGAAAAAGATTCATTCAAGGAAGACTACCTAATTAAAATTAGTGTTACTAAAGATAACGTAATGTTCAAATTTTAATTTTATCGATGGCTGTTAGTCTAGGTACGCGATAAGAACGTGTAATATATCTGTTATCTCCAAGGTCATCTTTGAAGAAGCTCTTCAAACAAATAAGATAATGTTTTCCTTGTTTTATCAGAATTGCAATTTTTCGTGTTTTCAAAGAATAATAGAAAAAGAGAGCTTGGAGCAAGATTTCTTTCGAACGATTATCTTGAGCAAGACAGTGCTAATGGCAAAATAATCACTTAACAATAATTGAAGGGGTGAGTGCAAAAACCACACACGTCCATGAGGCATGAACAGAGATTTTTCAGGAGAGACAAAAAACTTTTTGTAAAATGACAGCTGGTTGTATTTATGGAAATTTAACCTGCGTCAGTTCTTTTTGTTAGGGCTGATTTTCATGAAAGCTTGCGTTTCTTGCGATTTGGGTGAGTAGCCAATTGAAACACTTGTTTTATTGCGTATTTTATTGTAACACGTATTTGAATTGGCTATTCACCCAAATCGCAAGCAACGCAAGCTTTTATGAAAATCAGCCCCTAACGACTGCATGTTATACCAAAGGAAGAAAATGTAATCATTATTCTGTTTGCTGCAGTACTTGAATATATGTTGTAGACGTATGCTCTTTTTGCACGATACTCCAATATTTCAACTGTCTCCTGTTAGGAAAAGGCAGTTTTGTGTTTTTTGTACAAGAACATTAATAAACTCAGATATACAAATGGCAAGTAGTACCCTCAATGGTAGTACATAAGGAAGAGCCCGACGCCAAAAATTGTTTACAGTACTGCAATGAAAACTAAATTAGGGAAAGAAAAACGCTCACTCTGTATCAGTAATAATACTTCCTAGCGATTCTTTATATTCTGTGTTGCCCATTGCACATTATTTCTGTAAAAGCTTCTTGATGTAGTCTCCCAGGTAGCATAGTAAAGTTGCTACAATCGTGTAGCAAACTTCCTAGCTGACGGAAGCCAAACTTTCTACAAACCTTTCAGGACAAAACTTGCTATCAACTTTGTTTTCAAAAAAACGTTGGTAGACCAACATCGAGCCTCACAATCTCTTCAGATTTGTTTGTTGTAC
Source organism: Lepisma saccharinum (assembly GCA_022664845.1). Taxonomy (NCBI): domain Eukaryota; kingdom Metazoa; phylum Arthropoda; class Insecta; order Zygentoma; family Lepismatidae; genus Lepisma; species Lepisma saccharinum. Next base: position 10,262 of record JAGDQP010060637.1, read on the forward strand.
GCCACTCTACCGTTACTCCACGGGTTCTTCTGAAGGGACGGAGCTACAGGGGGGCTAAAGCCCCCCTAAAATCTACCTTAGTTCCCAGTTTGATTAATACAATATAATGTATTTACTTCACAGTTTGAAAATATGATTGAGTGTTAGACATAAAACTTGTAAAATAATAAAATCTCAACATAACTAGTTCAACAGCGTCTGAGACGATTAATATGCTTCTTGGATTATCAAATTCCCTGCTTGAACCAACTTTGATAAAAGTCACTACAAAAACATTTCTTCTTTCAAGTTACATCGACTGGTTGATAGTTCATAGCTGGTTACGAGTTTACGCAACTGTGCTATTGATTTTCATAGCACTGTTCATAACACAAACAAAGAGTATGGAGTCTCTCTTTACTAGCGACAGTATTTATCGGTGTTTTCAACTTGAACTGAAACCAATTTGTGACGTGAGATGGGTTTGCCAAATTGCGTCATGTCTAGCTTTGAAAATCGCATTTCCTGCCATACTTTTGAAATTAAATCGAATTGTTGCAACAGAAAAGTACTCCGAAAAACATGTGAAGCTAAAGGTATTCTCGAACGAATAGATTTCAGCTTTGTGTGTCGTCTTCACCTCTTTTGCATTGTTTTGAAAGATCTTAAAGCCGTCTCCGATTACTTGTAGAAAAGTGACTGTGACCTTGCTGTACCCTCTACGCTTGTTGATTCCTTACTAGAAAGACCACAGGAATAACGAACAGACACGAGTAATTTTGAGCGTTTCATAGCAGAACTAAAGGCATTCTCAGAGGATAACAATATTGAAACTATTAGTAACACTAAGAACATTCGAAAACTTCCAAAACGGTTTCGGAATTATATTGTCAAAAGTGTGTCAGCTGAAAACAACAGGCCAATAACTGAAGATGTGAGAATTAAAATATGGTTTCCAGTGCTTGATCGTCTTATTTCTGAGTTGAAAGAAAAATTTACAAATTACAGCAGTATATTAGTTGGAGTAAGTTGTTTGAACGCACAGAGTGAGCATTTTCTTAAATACGAAAAGTTGCAAGTTTTCGGTCGTCACTACGATTGTGACTTAGATATAGTCTGAAATCAGAACTGAAATTCGTCCCAAAAGTCATCAGACGCTATCAAGCAAAAAAGAATGTAAAAATAAAAAGTCTTCAACAGCTTCTTTCTATGCTGGAAAATTTCAAAATTGCTTTTCACGAACTGCATAAACTGTGTGTTATTGCAATGCGCATACCCTCATCAACAGCTGGATGTGAACAACATTTTCTAGTTTGCGCCAAGTAAAAGATTATCTTCGTAATAGATCTGGCACTGATAGGCTAAATGCTTTATCTGTACTTTCAATTGAGAAGAAACTTGCTAAGTCTCTGGACATATCTCAAGTTGTAGATAAGTTCGCAAGTGCACACAAAACAGATGTATTCAATTATAGACGTAGTGTTTACGCAAAGCTCATGCTGTAGATATTAAGTACGTGAATTTACTTAAAAATTAGGCAGTTATATTTTCAGGTATTATAGTTATTATGGGTTTAGGTGTTATAGATATTTTTATCTCAGAAAACTGAATATAATTCTTTTATATCGCAGGTACCAAGTAATGAGGTGTTACTAAAGTAGTGAGAATTAATTCTATAAATCGAAACTTTATTGCATAACGCTGCAATTGAATTTTATTCAACAACAGAAATAGTGAATTTTGTAAAAATGTGTTGTTTCACTTTAGGAGTTAAATTTGTTAAAATACAGTATTTTAATTTTTGCAAATTAGATGTATCATATTTAAAATTTAAAAGGCATATTTATATTAAAAATATTCCATTTATATGTAAAATATAAAAATACATATAGTTTTTAAAAATTAAACACAGTAGTTTCACACGAAGTCCAACC
>JAGDQP010060639.1:0-12173 GCA_022664845.1 Lepisma saccharinum
AAATCGAAATGCTCCAATGATGGCATCCGATGCGCACTTATTCTATTTCTGTTCCTATCGTTTCACTCAGTTTTCAAACATTTTTTCTTCTCCTAGTTTCTTTCTTGTCCGTGTTTTTATCTTCCTCTGTTGTTTGGTTCTCATCTTTTTCCTCTTATTCCTCTTCAGATATCGTTTTTATGCATGGCGTTTATCGTTAAGAAAAAAAAAGAGTCAAGATTTTTTCCTTGTTTTTTTTTTTTACTTTATCTTTTGCGCGGGAATATTCCATTCTACATTCCCTTTATTTCGAAAAAAAATAAAATCTCTTCTTCGCTATTATTTCTCCCATACTACCATTCCATCCATTCTTACCCGGTTCGTCCTCTTACTAATGCAATTGCCAATTCAATTTTCCCCATATCTCAATGTGCTCTACCACCCTTTAAGATTTTTTTTCTCCACCCCGCTTGAAACTAGATGCAATAGCAAGAGGGACGGGGAGAGGGGGGGAGACGTAGGTAAGAGTGGCTACCAGAAGTATAAGGAGCACAGTTTCCTCAACTTTTCTTCCACTGAAATCCCCTCCTCCCCCACAATTCCTTTCTGCTCCAACATTCAGTGGATTCAAACTGAGAAAAATATTCTACTTCGTTTTTCCCTATTTTGAAAAAAGTAAAAAAAAAAAAAAAATGGAACAACCCTCACATATATTATCATATATCCCTAATACCCTTCGATTGAGCCACTGACTTTCTATATCGTTCTTGCTTTAGCTCGAATCACCTTCTCTACTACTACACTAACTTCTGAATTTCGGCTTCATCTTGATTCGAAACCCATCTATTGGATTTTATCGACAGGGGCAAAGAAAGAAAAAAAAAATTATATATATGGGCATAAAAAATTCAGAAAGGAGACTCGTTTAACGACACCAGAAAGAGTTTTTCATGCATAAAATTACTTCATTATTGGTGGGGGGCGAAGATCAATTTTGAAAAAGAGGAAAAGAATAAATTCTTTTCCCGCTCCTCGCCCCAGTCGCCCGCTCCAATCAAATTCGTTTCTCCCTTCTTTCGCTTCCAGTGCCATCTCTCGTATATTCTTTTTAGTTCGATTGATATGTCGAAACATTCTTCAATGTCATATATTTATCCGCGAAATACTATTCGAGGTACCCAAATTTCCTTTCTTGCGTTTAGCTTCTTCTTTTTTTCATTCTTCTTATCTTCTTTGAGAATTCCCCCCTTCTCCCTTCTACTCTTTTTCTATCACGAATGAAATAGGATCCCATAAAACACAACCACCTAAGTACATCTTAGAAGCAAGCGAATTGAGGAAGAACTCGAAAGATGGCGTTGAAACTCATTTTGCCTTAAAGGTTTTTCAGACTCAAAGAAATGATGATCCATTTAAGAGCAACGTATAAATGTTACAGAAAAAACAGCGTGAAGTCAAGGAAAAGTACAAAAACTATTTAATTATTTAGACTGAATATCACAGGGAAGAAAACTGTATTTTTTAAAAAAAGAGGGAACCAAAAAACTTACCGGAAGGAAGCCATGAAATGGCGGGAACACAAAAACAGAAAAAACAAAGGAGCTAAGGGGGGGAAGAGAGGTGTCATGTAACAGCTCAATGTTTTAGTACAGTATTTCGAATTGCTGCTGACAGATGGAGCTGAAGTATATGACACAGTCTTGTGGTGTTTAACACAGGAAGTGACGCACATATGTAAATTGCTCTTAAAACTGGATGAGGCGGTGCTTTGAGAATAGAACGAAAACATAAACAGTAGATTAAAAGATGTTTTTCAATGTTGATATGTTCTTTTCTCTGTAAGAACCCAGAATAAGTTCAATTTTTTATTTTATTTTTCTTCCCCTTTTAGTCACTTCCGGTAGATTATTTTCATTGTTTCGCTAAAGAAAAATATTCTACTTTCAGTTCTTATAAGGTTCATGTTTTAACATCTGTTCCATCAGAATCGTCTACGGTATAATTGTCAACATCTTTAGTCTCAACTAGATTTTAAAGCAGAGATTCCGCCAGGATTTTCAGTTTGGGGAGTGGGGGGGGGTGTAAAGTCAAAATTGGGAGAGTGTAAGTGGAGTTTCGCACGATTTCTCTCGATTTTTGACCATAAGAATTTTAGTTGAGGATGCTCTCGAGGATTTGGTGGGGGGACACCCCGAACAGGGAGCGTCTGGCAGAATCACTGTTTAAAGTAGAATTGTTTAGGCAAGGGTTTCTCAACGTGGGGGAGGCCTATTCTAAATCAATGTTTTTCAAACGTTGGTCCGCGGACCAGTGGCGGTCCGTGGCAGGGTTCTCAGTGGCCCGTGAAATTGCCTAAATTTTCTGTAGAAAATCTTTGTTTGTAACACGCAAATAATGAAACTTCAAGATAAGCAGTTGCAATGTAAAAGTCAATACATTTTAACCTTACTAGATTAACGTCACTAGCAGCAAATTTTCACTCATCGGTTCAAAAAAAAAACTACTTCAATGGCAGGTTTGCTGTTACCGCCCATACAATTTATTTAATCTTTATTGTTCTCCAATGGCAGGTAATGTTACATTTTCAAGTTTTCTTCTTTTGAGTAATAATAATCTGAAATATCGAGAAATTATTTCTCAAGACTGCAACAGTCGCTAGTGATCTGATAATTCATAATTTCGTGAATTGAAACAGAACATTTTAAGTTATTTTTTTAAGAAAATAGCTTCAATCTTGTTTTTTTGCACTGACTTGAAAAATATATAGACAAATTGAAAAGAACAATATTTGAGAACATGATTTTTTTCTTTTTCAAATGACATATTCATATATGATTCATGACGAACAATTTTGAATATCTGCAACTTAATTCACTAAAACACAGGGTGTTTTTTTTATTGGCGGTAATGTCGGAACTTACATCCCCAAAAACTATGAGTAATCCCGGTCACTAAACTCTCGCCTTTTGTAGTATGTTGTGAGAAAAAAAAAAGTCGGAAATATGCCCCCCAAATGTACTTTTCTCACACCGAAGTGCGGTAGTTGTCAAGTGAAATGCTTTCAAGAGTTTTCTAACTGAGGAATGACATCTACCATAATATTGATCAAGTACGTGAATCTCTTTTCCACTATTTCAAGTAAGTGGCATATTTCAGTAATATTTCCGGCATCATGAATAGCCTTCAGGGGCGCGATGTAACCATTTATATAGTGTAACGAACTTTGGAGTAAACGGCTTGGTCGTAGCGAGTATGATTCATTTCCAGCACTTTATGAGATGTTTATCAGTCTTCAGGAGAGAAAAAAAAAACTGATGATGAATTAGTGGAATTATTAGCAAGATAATATTAACAAACGTTTTCCAGGGCATGATGGATAGAATGGATTAGGAATCACAAACAATTCTATTAAGTGAGAAACCCAATGGTAAAATAAAATTGTCAGTCCTGGTTCGATTAAAACGTGTGAAAAAAAGAGCCGACTTAATGGTGACGTCTGATTGAAACTATCTTCCATTCAACTTAATGTAATGAACCTGGTCAAAGATGGGCAAGCAACACCATTCTTTACATTGAAATTAGAAAAAAAATAAAATATTCCTCTGTTTCCTCTCTTGAAAATGTGGTAGTACGATTTTAATTAAAAGATGTGGTTTCGTGTTTATTCTTTTTGAATTAAATTTTGTACAGACTTGTGTGTTTATTTCAGAAGTTTGATATTGCGAATCGTTCTTTTCCGTTTTATGTTGTGTTTAGTGATTTGCTACGTTGAGATCTAAAATAAAATAAAATAAATAAATAAACATTATTAAAATTTATTTTTATCTTTAGCGATGAAATAAGTCATATTCACTTTGGTAGTATGATAATGCATTTAAATGAATTGTTAAATCTTTATTCACACGTTTTGGTATTTGAATAGAAAAAGTGTCGAGGTAGGTGGTCCATGGTAGGCTGGTAGTCTCATGGAATGGTCCGTGGCGTAAGAAAGTTTGAGAACCACAGTTCTAAATAATAGATAGTTTTAGAGAGTCTAAGAGTCTAATATCTCCTCTACTTTTCTCGATTTTTTTAAAAAAATTGTAGAGAGACAATATAAACAAATTTGGAAAGTGGACAGGATAGCGGTAATAGAGCTCTGTTAATGTTTCAAGGATTATTTTATAGCCAAGATGTTTGATTGCTACAAAATTATCATGTTTTAGGCTGGGCTAAACTAGATACTAGATGTAAACAAACTGACTTATCGAGCAGTTTGAATCCCAAGCATAAAATGTACCATAGATAAAATATTTATAGAAAGCAAAATCTATTCTCTCCTTTCTTTAATGCCACCTGGTGTCTGTGCAGCCAAACTAAGAACGAAATAATGCTACGTGGTATGTATGCATTGCATTCAATTGAGAAACCACCAAAAATACGTAGTGCAAGCTGAGCACCTGATATTGTATGTTATTTGTATACAAGATATTAATAGCTTATAGTTAATAGCATTATCTCGTTCGTAGTTCGGCTAGACTGACACTAGGTGGCATGAAAGAGGCTGTGAGAGTGGAGTTTGCTGTTTATAATTATTTTATCTATGGATCCAATACTTCAGGCTGGACAATCACCTAAAATAAATTATTTAAAATATTTATTACTTAATATCATAAAGTTCCATAACCATAAAACTAGTCACTTTCCAAAATTGTCATGAGTATCTTTTGTCTTCGCATAATTTAGAAAAATCTAGAAAAGTGGCCTTCAGCTTACTGCAGAATCTTAATGAGACTTTAGCCGGGTTTCACTCAGTCGAAGTGCGACCAGCGAATCGAAAGGGGTTAGTCAGATCTGTAGCGAGTCGGCTGCAATATAAGATTGATGTTACATCAGTTGTTGGTAGTTCAACGGGTTTGTACCAGAACTGAAACGGGTCAAGGTTTGGACCAGATCACCGGGTCTATGGAAAGTAAGATTTTGAATTCTTTTCTCGCGACTTTCGCTGTTTGAACCGTATTTCTTTCTGTACTGACTGGGAACGGGGTGTTACGTCGTAAGAGAAAATCAAATAACTTGACAAAATGGCAACTGAAAAAAAAGCTTTTACGAGGTTGGCAACACTGCAAACCCGATTATATCATACTTTGATTTCAAATACCTACCGTGGCGACTCCCGTACAGTAATTCTGCCAGACCCTTCCCCCAGTGAGAGGGTGTCACCTTCCTCCCAGCACACCCCAACATTAAACATTTTACGGTAAAAAGATATCCTTAGAAACCCTGCTAAACTCTAGTAACACCCTCCCAATTTTGCTGTTACACTCGCAAAACTGAAAACCCTGGCAGAATCCGTGCCCCGTAAACATAATGTTACTTTAAGGCATTGTTTTAGACTTATCGGAAATATGCATACTTATGTTTAGAAAGAAAATCTTAGGGATGGAAACAATTTTCTTTCGCCTCTCTTCTCTCGAGCGCCTATGGATACAATCTTTGTTAGGACTTGGTTTTTGTATTAAATTTCAGTTTCCAACCGCTATTCTTCGTTGTCGATGCAGTCCTGCCATACTTTGTGTATGTAGTCACAACGAGTGAAGAATGGTACTCACAGAAAACAAAACAATTCGTGTGAAATGGCTACAGAAAATCTCCTAAACGTAGTCTCATGATCTGTCGAGTTTAAAAACCTTTCAAGTAACCAATTCTACCGATTGCTGACCAAGAATTTCTTCCGTGGACAGAAAAACAAAGACTAATTTCGGAAATAACTTGATTAAACATTTTGTGTGAAGTATTGTGTTATAGGAACTCTACGAAACAGTGATGAAACAAAATTAGAAGCTTTCAAATGTGGATATATGTAGGCAAATGGAATAAAATCATCTAGATACAGAAAGATGAATGATGAGGAAGTATGGAATAAAGTAATACTGGAAACAAAACAAAAAAGAGAAAAGTAACTAGTTAGGACATTGCCTGCGCAGAGATTGTAAGCAAAAAGGATGGCATGGTGTGGACAAAAGAGGAAGAGGAAGAGAGGTAATGTAAAATGATCACTGTACCGTTTTTGGTGTTCGTTAAATAAATAAAACGGAAAGTGCAAGATTGGGATGGTTGAAGAAGGCTTAGCTTGTCATGAAGGACCTACCGCTTTCGGCAGATAACTAATGATAATGATAACGTTCTAACCGTTACAGCATAACGTGCATCTACCAATACAGCTTTTGTTTATTAGTCTAATCTACATGAATAACGAACTCATACAACACAAACGTTCACATAGCTTTGTCCAATTTCTGTAAAAGTATGAATGTAAAATTTGTCCTATTCCTAGTAATAAAACGTTCCACCGTCCCTGATTACATTAATACTTGATTTAGCATGTTAGCGTGTAACGGTGAACAGTCATATTCAACTAAGTATGTTGCTGCATTGTGTGTATTAACGGAGACTGTAACGGTGAACAGTCACGTTAAAGAAAATACGTTGTTGCATGGTGTGTACGAATAGAGAGTTTCATCCTGCGACTCCAGGGGAAGCTTTTTCGCAGAATATTCACATAAAACTCGTAGAGGATTAACATGAATATCAAAGTTTGTGCCGTCCTATCTGCTTCCTTTAAGTCCTACACGCGTTGCGTTATCATCTAGTCGCCTTTTTCCTCTCCATCACACACTCCCCTCGCTTCTGAAAAAAAAAAAAAGCGTTGCAGAGGATCAGTCGAGGACTCAGGGTCTAGAATTACCTTCTAAATATTCATGTGCCGAGTTGAAGACTCATCTAGTCTTCTCCTTCATTATGGGGCGTAACTTATAAACCTTCTTTTGCCCTTCTGAACTGAACCAACCCCTCTCTGCCTGACATCCTCCCACAACTGTCTAGTAGTAGTCTTATACGTGGACGTCTTTCTACCTCTCTCTCTCTTCAACCCCCTTGGCGACACACCCCGGTTGCATGCACATCGACAACCACCATCTATCCCTATTACCATATCAAAAGGTCTTCTTCCCTTCTATATATATCAATTTAACAAGAGACCTTGTCTAACTATACCGTACAGAACGTGAAATTAGGTGAGAGAGGTATTATATGTGCGTAGGCGGGGCAAGGACATAAACAACCCTGAAGAAGAATGAACGAGGCATTGTTGTATGAAGGAGAAGAGTATTTAACTTTCCGCCGTTTTAGAACAGAATATCATCATTAGTTAACCGTATTAAAAAAAGTTTTTATTAAATTTTATTTTCATATTGTTAAACGAGAGAATCGAAAAAGATCACACATGTTATGTAGAGGAAGCATTTCGGGTCTGTGATCCAAAAACGGATATTCAAAAGGAGAGGTGTGGAATGCGAAGATTGAAGACTTATGAAGGATAAGTACTTAAAGCTGAGAATAAGGATAAAATTGGAAGACGTAATAGCACTAACTGCAATAGACAGAGGAGTGAGGGAATAATATAGCTTCCCCTAAATTTATTTAATAAATATCTAGAAGAAATTGTAAAAGCATGGTTGGATAGCGAAAGAGGAATAACAATCGTCGGAAGAAAAATCAAATGTATTCGATTTGCAGATGAACAGGTTATTGCTATAGAGATTGATACGCCACTTAACAAAATATTAATACAGCGAAATGAAAGCTGTGAGAAACTTAGAATGAAGATGAACGAAAAGAAAACGAAAGGAGTGGTAATTGTAACAAATAAAATCATGGCTAACATGAAAATTGGAAGAGAAAATATATAACAGGAAGTATATATTATAAGTAAATCTATGAATGTGAAAAAAAAAATGAAGACGAGAATGGTGACGAAAAAAGAGGCATTCACAAACAAGAAAAATCTTTTCCGTAGACTGATAAAAAAAGAGAGTTGTGGGAAAAGATTGGTTAAATATTTATTGGGGAGTATAGTGTTGTGTTGAGCCGAAACTTTGACTGTACAAAAGTGTGACGAAACAACATTGTAAGTAAACAAAATGTCAGATGGAGAAGAATGGGAAAAGGTAGCTGTGATCAGGAAATAACGTTATAAGAAGGAGCTGAATAATAAGTAGACGAGAGACGAATAATGCTCGAAACAAGAAAGAAGAGAAAAATGACTTGGATACTGAAAGATGCAATTAAAAACATGATTGAGAGAAAATAAAGGAAGGAAAAGAAAATAGATGGAACATCTCTCCTCGAGTAACTAAGAAATGACGTAAGTTCAGTTGCGTTACAATGACAATCGCATAGAATCTGTGCAAACAGACGCGTTGCTGACGTGAACGACATAGAGACATCCGTGAAAATAATGACCTTGATTTATTTTAGGAGTGTTGAAAACTTTGGTGACGAATAAGTCGAAAGAACTACACAGTAAAAAAAATAGCTGTGTTATTCAACACAATGCGGTGTCCCAGCGTGACTACCACTTTTTGTGTTAAATCAACACAACACACGGTGTTGATTTCGGTACTGGGAGAAGAAAATTTACGGCTGCAGCGAGATTTGAACATGGGTTGCTCAGTTAAAAGTTCAGCGTCATACCTACTTGGCTAAATCATCAGACAGAAACAGGATTAGATTCAAACAGTATAGAGAATTAAAAAAAATGTTGCTGAACCCCAAACACAAACAAAGTTACTCTCACGACTTATGCCATGATTTAAGCACTTTTCCATTGGTCAATTAGGGATCAGAATTCCCATTGAGAATATGTTCCATTTCTATAACAGCAGGCGCAACATTTGCCATATTGTTACGATAAGAAAGCAGTAATGCTGCTCAAGTGCTTGTCTGTCGCCATCTTGTTTGCTTTCATAGAAATGGAATATTCTCAATGAATAGGAATTCTGGTTCTCAATTGGCAAATAGGAAGTGATTAAACCGTGGGACAAGACTTGCAAGTAACTTAGTTTGTATTGGGGGTTCAGCAACATATATTTGTTCCCCTACACTGTTTAAATCTATAGTGTAGCCGTTTAATTCAAATGTTGTACACTAAATATCGTTGCATGTAGCACCAGTGGCGGCTCGTGACGTAATCAATAGGTGAAGTACTATCAAAACGTATATTTATCAACACGTTCGTTAACATTTATCTTGGGATTTCTGGGCTTAGACAGGATACTGATAATACCACCATCCGATTTTAGGTGATGTTGATTGACATTCTGGCCCAATTAATAATTAATAACGCCTATTTAGCTAATGCATATGAAAAATAATAAGTGAAGCTGAACTTCACTAACTTTACCTGATGAGCCGCCACTGTTTCTTGTGTGACAATTTAGCCAAGTCGGTAATACGCTCTCAAAACTCACTGCCACTGTAACATTTTTTTCTCAGAACCGAAATGAACACCGTGTGTTGTGTTGATTTAACACACAAACATTGGTAGTCACGCTGGGACGCCAGATTGTGTTGAATTAACACAGCAATTTTATGCAGTGTACACAGGATGAATAGTTCACAAAATTATTCTTACTTATATTTTTACTCAGATGCGTTTCTATAGCAACCATTTGTTTAGAGAGGGTTTCTATAGCAACAAACCGGTATTGGCGTCTCTAGTCTATTTAGACCCAAAGATTCGAATTATGAGGATGGGAAACCGCAAGAGCATCTCTATAGTTAGCCAATCAAATACATTTCATTGCCAAAAACAAATTAATACGAACAATTTCTGCTGATATTTGGTCTTAATTGAAGTTAACTTTTATGGACTTTGCAGTACTTCAGGTCGTCTTTCGGCACCTATTTCAATGACTATTGGAGAGAGGAACTAATAGATTTTCCAACTTGTATTCAAGGGCCCGCGGTCGCCTGACGTAATTGAGAGGATCAAGGGAAAACATTAGTCAGAATGAACGGTCATGAGTTTTTACCTCGGACCGTTATATGTGTGACAAATCAGTTTCTTCTAAACTATATTCTCCGTTATTTTCAGTCTGAAACGTTCCTTATTTCAGGAAAAATAAACGTTTAGGAACAATGTAACCACTTTTCATTAGGCTGTTCTACTTCCGATCGAATGACATTGTTTTACCTCAGCAGCTTGTGCCTCCTGTGGGAGATCTGAAGATGGTGTCTAGCAGGAAGAGTTCTCCCTCTTTCTTATAGACAGTGAAGATACAATGAAGTGTATGGGTGGTAACAGCACTATGGCTTACGCCCGACTCTCCTAGACAGTAAACAAAATTTGCATCACAATTAAAAAAAAAACGTTTGGGAGAGTTAATGATTAAGTTGTGCAACATTTATTATCAAATACAGTAAATCAACTGTCATGCTTTAAAATTAAAAATAAATATTACACAAAATAAAAAAAAAGAATTAAAACGTTGCGAGAGATGGCACAAGTTTAAGGTTAGTGCGAAATCTGAGCCCCTTTTGATATAGGGCCTAACCAGTTTCGAAATGTCCGGTTCAATTTAGCGTCTTTAATTGCTTCCAGTTCAAACTTTTCTTGACATGTTGCACTTTTACGTGACAATCAATTCCCAAGTTATTTACTACCACCCCTATTATGCTTCATGCGGAGAAAAACACTGTTCTACGTCAAAGCTTAGTTACCCATGTTTTTAACAAAATATTTAACTGGAGGAAGTTTATCAGAACGAAATCTAAGTTTGAATCCACATGACAGCATTTGTGTGCTATATAAACAGCTAGATAACAAAGTATTTGAATTTTATTTTAGGGTCTTTAGGCAACTTTGTCTCAAGCCGTATGGATGATGAGAGAATTGGTGGAATGAAGAAAGTGTGAGGAAACGGGAGAAAACTCACACACACAGTGTTTCTCTTCCACAAAACCCAGATTGCATGAGCTGGGATCGAACCGAAGACCCCAAGCACCAGAGGTGAGCGATCTACCACTGAGCCACCTCATAACGAAGTCATTGTTCTGAGCAGTCATAATGGAAAGTGGCAAGTAACAAAATCCTCTGGAAATCTAAAATAAGTTATGCCTTCTGTCTTTCTTGCATTTTTTATACGAAGCAACTGCACTTTTGCAAGGCGTCCTTGTAAAATATTTTTTTACGTGCGTTTAAGAATTGAGTACCTACTACGTACGTAGGCCTATGTACATTTTAATAGGTCATTGACACCACACTAGAAACAAAAACTACAAACACACATTTAAAGAACAGCAAAACATGCAATTACATTCCAAGCTCACGCGTTTTTAAGCTTTCAACCATCTCAATGCACTGACATCATTTACTTCTTTCCTGCGAATGACGTCACTGGTTGGTCCCGCTCACGACCGTTATTTTCCAACTTGGGTCGGGAAGACTGCGCTACTTTCTCAGTACATTATACAAGTACTTTGGGCCTAGCCTTGGTGGCTCTTTAAGTCTCTTCCTTATTATGGTGGTCGATAACGAGTAGTATCATGTAACACATCTTCATAATAACCTTCGTTTTATAGATAAAGTTGTAGGACTGGTAAAATTGCATTATCTTTCTTCCTTTACAGTGTAAGCAGGCACGTATGCAGAAGTTTGTTTCGGGGGAAGTCCGAGGTCTGTCTAAATGTGAAATTTACTTCGATTTTCGTTAACATTAATATTTTATACAATAAATGATTTCTTAGAAAGTAATATCAATTTCCAGATTACAGTTTTGTATAGTCCTTGTATGTAGTTACTGACTATAATAAAAAGCGTGATTAATTTCATATAAGCGTTTATTTTCGTTTGTTAACACAGTTACAAAAGCTTAATATTCCAATTGCTTTCTCGATTAACTCAAAAACTAAAAGCTTTATCGAAACAGTGAAAAACTAAGAAAGAATTATATTTCTATTATTTGGAGTAAAATGACAATTAATTATTACCAATTTTCAAAACAGTCCAGCTGTTAGTTTTATCAACATAATTTATTCACCCCGCACCAACGGGTAGGTATATCAGCTAGTTAGCATAATAAAATTATAATTAATTAGTATTTAATAAGATTACTTAGTTTGTGACAAATAGTGATAACAAATTTTTTTAATTTTATTTTAAATTTTCACTTTCTTTAACTTTCACTGTTTAGATAAAATCATTAAGATTAAAGCTAATTGAGAAACGTAACAACAATGGGAAGTCAAGATCTCCGTATCTGTCTAACGTATTTTTTTATCGTTGCACGAAATTTCAATGCTGCTCCTACAAATTCAAGCCTACACAGTTCAAACTTTCAGGGAAGAAAGTTCATAACCAATTCAAGAGTTCT
>JAGDQP010060640.1:0-12173 GCA_022664845.1 Lepisma saccharinum
TAATAATGCATACAATTTTATCTGATTTACGACAAAATTTTGTACTTTATGTGTAGTATATTAGTGCAGAATTGTGCTAGCAAGAAAAATGTGATTTACAGAGAAATATGTTGATGTACGACCACTCCCATTGACCTAGTCGTTAGCGTGTCTGACTACGGATTGAGGGGTTCTGGGTTTCGATTCCTGGCGTTCCCAAGGATTTTTTCCAAGGCTTGTGGGTCAGGAACGGTGCACACCTAATATCGTGATGCAATTGGGGAGCTGCTATGAATAAAAGGTAGTGGCGATCACAGTGACAGCTTAGGCTCTCCTCTCCCAACCCGTCTGGTCAGTGTGGAAGCAATAGACCAATCTCCTCCCTCCGGGGAGAGGCCTCATCCAGTAGTGGATTGAATATGGCTGTAATTTATTATTATAAATTTTAGTTCATGGATTTTGCACATTCGAAGTTACGTAGAGTAAGTTATTCTATAGCATGAAATGATTTTTCTTTCTATAGCATTGGTTGCCCAAATATTAATCCCCTCGATCTGGACACTGAGTCTTGTTGGGCCTGTTGCTTTCATCAAAGCAAGTAATGAAGTGCCGTGGAAACAATTCAACAAAATGTCTGTTGGATTCACTCCCAACTCTGCACTATATATAGCAATGCTTATTATTCAAAAACTGGAAGAGAAAGGTAATATTTCAGTTTTTTTTCTTTTTTTAAAAAAATATATTAGTTTCTGACTTTTGTATTGTACAAATTGTACAACGTTTTGTACTGACGTTATTGTTCAAAAGTATAAAAATAAACTGAAAATCTTATGAAAGTGGTATTTGTTTATATACAAAGTACTTTCTATGCGAACTTTACATTTTTCTATACCCAGTACTGTACTGCTTCTCCTCACAATTACCAAAATTAAATTAGTTATTAAAAAGCACTGACCGAGGTAACTATATGTCCTGAGGCGTTAGGCCAGCAATTTCAAAGGTGGTGGGTTCAAATATCTCCTAGGACGCACGTGTATTTTAAAAGGCATTGCATTCATATAATCTTGAGGATTCAAAATCAATTGTTACTAAAATGTTCCATATAAAGAAATTACCAATGTATTTTGTACGAAATAACATATATGGGCAAAGTTGAATAAGAATAAATAAAAGTTTGTAATAACCCTAAAGTGCAAGGCGAGTTTTGAAAAATCCCGACAAGGAGACTATGTCGGTGCGCGGGGACTGGGTGAGGTTTACTCCTACGTAGGCAAGTCAGGGGACTGATGGCGAAGTGACTGTGGTGGTGATGATAACGTACTAGAAGGAGTACAAAGAAGTCCGCATACAAGTATTCGACGAATAAGCATGCCAACTGGTGAGTCTGTAACTCAAGTGTGGCGTATATTGCACAGGAATGGTAATTACCCGTTTCATCTTCAAAGAGTCCAGCATCTCACAGATAGGGATTGCCAGGCACTTGCGCAGTTTTGTAAATGGTTGTGCCAACACATGTATCTCCTTACACACACATTCACGGACGAAGCAACATTCACTAGAAATGGACTAAACAACACGGGGAACAGTCACACATGGGCACAAGAAAATCCACATGATATTTCTGTCAGGAACTTTCATGTTCGTTTTTTCTGTGAATGTATGGTGCGGTGTAATAGGTAACTAGTTAATTGGGTTTTACGTCTTTGAAAGCTCATTAAATACAGGGATTTTCTAACCAACCAATTACCTGTACTGTTGGAGAATGTCCCATTAGATATACGAAAACAAATGTGGCTACAGGACGATTGATCACCAGTGCATTTCAGAGGAGATAACACAGTTCTTGAACAATAGCTTCCCAAATAAGTGGATAGGAAGTAGAGGGCTGTTCACTGGCCTCCGAGGTCACCGAACCTGACACCTTTGGATTTTATCTCTGGAGGTATGCTCAAGAGAAGAGTGTACAGTCAGGGCAAACCTGAGACACGGGACCAATTGTTGCAGCTACTAAATGAGACTGGTGGCAAAATTCAATGCGTGAACGGATCCTAGCATGTCTGAACAATGGTGGGTCGCATTTTGAAAATTATTTGTGAGTGAATGTGAATGGTTCAATGTACTTCTCTTACATACCGACAATAACTTTGTTCGTTGTTCTAAAGTTACTACTTCCATTGTTCATAATGTTTTACTTGATATACATTGTGCCAAAGTTGTGAAGGGTATTGTAACACTTTAATGTAATGTAAATAGCCTCACAGTAAACTCTTCAATGCGACGTTTGTCAGTTGTTTTCTTCAGTGTAGCCAACCTACGATAACTTTCACGAATTGCCTTAAATTGGCGCTAGCTTCGGAATTAAGCGTTTCCGACCAAAGTCGAAGATAATCTTCTGTCTTGTTTTAAGGTCAGTAACGCGTATGCGAAGTTTGTCGGTATATTCCCGGACCCTGTATATTGCATAGTAAGCATCATCTATTTCCATCACGGCCTAGAGTAGCCCCTAGGCCAGAAGAATTTCAATCACTTGCCTTAAGTGTACCAATGTGTTGTTGCGTCTAGAGCACCTCATGTTCATTAACCATCTCAGCATCGTTTTCAAATGCCTATTATAAATGATTATGAGGAAAACTCATAACGTTCTAAAATGGATAGAACAATAAAGTTCGTATATAAATTAAATAAAAACCTTTAGACGACCCAAAATTCTAACAACTTCCGTAAGGCATCCTACCTTCCCATCGCATATAAATGGTATAGCCCTTTGGAAATACCTACGACTACTTACAAAATCAACAGACATAATTTTTTTTCTATTTAAATGATGTTATATTGAAATACAGATGTATCACCTTTTTCTATGTATGCGACTTCGAACGGGTGCCACTGAAGTGGTTCGGATCCTATAAACCAAGCTTTTCCCCGCTGTAGGCAGCGGATAAGTCCTACAATCAGTAAGGGCATCTTGGCTGTAACATTCTATGTTTATGAAGCTCATTTCTCTTCTCAGTTGGTGATACTACTACTGCCCATATACAGAACAATTTCAAATGGCAAACCAAAGTGGTGGGAAAATCAAAAGAAGTTGGGACGATCTAGAGGCAGCAAGAATACTTTAGATGAAGTAGTGAAGAAAGATAAACTCATACATCCAATGTAATACCGTGAGAATGAAATGAAGAACGAAGAAAAGGAATATAAAGAGAAGAAGAAAAAAGACGAAGAAGAAAGGAAAAAGACGATAAAATCACCCAAACTCACCTATCTCCAACACATTTCTGATATACCTCACTTACCAGAAAACCTCATTACTACTCTATAGTATCAACATCTATATGTTACAATGTCCACCATCTATATTAGACTCGGACACAGTATCCGAAGTTCAGTTTTCAGCTACGTCTTTAACAACTATAGAAATTACATTATCATGGCAGATATCAATATACATATTCGATCGGACAGGGGAAAAAATTCTGACTTCATTGGTCTCCAAACCACAGGCAACATCCACCAACTTCCATAACCCACACGAACATTTTCCAACACAACTCGTGACATAGTTTTAACATCAACGAACATCAGTCACTGATGTAGATTAGAAGTTCTAGACTTCATTGGAAGTGATTATGGACTGGTTAAGTTCACACTGCAAAAAATAAACCACGCATTAACAGCCCCGCAGTTAATTTGTAGCCTAGAACAATATTACGCTCCGATCGCGACGACTGGGATAAATATTGCCACGATATACAAACACACATATAAGCACTCAAGAAACCGAAACTGAACTTCATCATACTAGCGATACATTAACGACTACTATCAACACGCTTCAAGGAAATATATTCCCACTAGTGAAGTACACAGCTTTCGACCAAACCTACAGCCAAGATACCTTCTACTCAACAGTCGCTTCCGAGAACTCTATAGAGATTACCAACGAACACAGAACCAGACTCTCTCAGATTACATAGACCGTTGCAGAGATAGGTTCATAACTATATAAAACTATATACGTAAATTACGGCAATAGATAAAAACATGTAACGCTGACAGAAACTGCACACCCTACACAGTACTGGAACCGTTTTATTATATTCACCGGTAAAGATTCCAAACCACATAACCTATTGCTGAATCACGAGCAAGCTCTGCACAGCGATAAGGTCAAAGCTCAAGCCTTTGCCGATCATTTAAAAGAAACCTTCACTCCCAACATTCCTTTCAATCCTTTCCGACAACATCCAGCAGATAGAATTAACACAGCCTCGCTTTATCTACAACCAAACCACCTTCCTGATCATCCCTAACCGTACCCATAACATCGGACGAAATCACACAAACTATTGCCAACAAAAGAAAACCAGCATCAGGTAATAACAAAATAACACCGTAATCTGAAAGAAGCTCCAATCATCCTCTTCCGCTTCCTACCTTCCATCTATACATTCATTCTTGGAACAGGTTGTATCCCTCCCGGTTGGAAAACCTCTAAAACTTTAATGTTCCTGGAACCCAATAAAAATCCTAATTCCATCTCTTCCTATCGCCCAATTCAGCTAACACCAACCTTAAGTAAAACTTTAGAGAAAATTCTTGTCGAACGACTTCACACATATTTACATATCCGACAACCTACTCCCTTTACACCAAGCAAGCTTCCGACCCATCTTTAGCATTTCTGACTAGCTACTCCGCCTTAAAAAGGAAATAACCACCCAATACAATGGATAACTCCCCTCTTTGATCTGGTAAAAGCATTTGATAAAGTTTGGCACCGAGCTCTTGTATATCAGCTCAAATTCTTTCAGCTACTCATAATCTATCCCAGCATAATTTTCAACTTTATCTCCACCCGAATAGACTACATTAGTATCAACAATAGCGTTTCCCACCCTATATTTATTTATTATGGAGTTCCACAGGGATCCGCTCTATCCCCATTCTTATGACAATTGTACGTAGCAGATCTCCCTCCGCTTCGTCCAAACATACATCTCCTTCAATATGCAGATGATACCGCACTAAGCAACAGTGTACAACATATTAATAGATATATGAACGAAGCAATCAACATCTTCACTTTAGGTGCAGTATGTGGCCTTACAATAAACTCGCGAAGAACACAAACGATCATCTTTCTTCCCTCTAAAGAACTATACCGTATCTGGCAAAATCCCCCTAAACTTAACGTGGCAGTTCTGCATGAAATCATCAAGCCCACTAAAAGAGTAACTTACCTATGCATTGGGTAAGTTAACTTACAGTAACTTACTTGGATGAACATCTCACCTTCGTCTGCACCTAGAAACGGTCATCAGTAAAGCCAAAAGAAGAATTATCCTCATCAGACGTCTCACAGGTACAACTTGAGGCTTAAAACCAAACACAGTTCTTAATGCATACAAAGCATTTCATGACCAGTCCTGACATGAATATACGGCATGAATAAACGCAATCCCCGCCATACACAACAAACTTCTAATCCGGGAAAGACGTGTCCTTCGCATTACCTATAGAGTTAAACTACCAAATTTAATCAAAGTGCTCTACGACAAAATAACTTTCCCTATCTATTCTATCAATTAGAATTACTAGGTCTAATGTATACACGTAAACGCATGTTTAGCATATGAAACAACCTTGGCGATGGCATATAAAATACCTTCCATAAGAAACATTAACTAGATTGTGATAATTTCAGCCTTTTCTAAGGGGCAAAATTATCTACATTAATCCTAAATAAGCATAAATTTGCTTTCCAGGTGAAGGTGCCCAGTGGTCAAACATTCTTGAAAGTGCCTTGGATGACAAGATCAAAATGGGACATGTATATATTGTATTCAGTTTGAGCATTGTTATGTACAGTTTCATAACATTTTATCTAGATAATGTACTCCCAGGAAAATATGGAGTTCGGAAAAAATGGCATTTTCTAATTACAGTAAGTTTCTGTAGTTTTTAGAACAAATTATAAACTCACTTCATGTGACAAGTATTAATAAATGTGCAAGTACGAAATATGACTATAGTATAAGGGGACCGGAAGGTAATTAATTATTTGTAAAGTATTTTAATGATCAATTGTAGTCAAGAAAACATGAACATTATTCAATGCCATACACGCCATCGTTACTTAGAACCTTTACCAACAATCAACGAAGTAATTAGAATGCCTTGTTTGAAACAATGTTTTTGGAGGCAAGAAATGAAACTAACTCCACTTGGACATCATCCTGCAAGCGGATGCTTTTGTCTTACGTTGTGTTGTAAAAACCTGAATAAGTGACAGTCGGAAGGGGAAGGACATGTTATCTGGCGAATATGTAGGATCTGGTAGAGATTTCCATCCTGTATATTTTTTCCTGAGTCGCCTTCCAGAATGAAGTTTTGCATTATCGTGCTTCAAGATTACCCATTTCCGGAGGGGTAATTACGGAGATGATCTTCAACTTTAAAGCCCGCCATCTTGGAACCAATAGTCTGAAATTAACAGCAAAGCATTTTTAAGTACAACATTATCTACTTTTAAAAGAACAATCATGTTTACTCATTTCTGTTATATTTACATGACAATAATAGGATAAAATGAATTATGTATAAAATAATTTATTATTTTCAGGTCTCCCTTATACCAGGTTCGTAAATATGAAACAGGAATTTATGTACAGAAAAGACACAGTGATTGGATGACAATACTAAGAACTATTTTATTCGAAGTATTGGGCATCGCTAGCGAAACATTTCTGTCATCGTTCCGGGAAGGTGTGGATGCCAGACCAAAGAAACTGCAAATTAGTCATCAAGCCATTTTCGTACATTTTCGTAAGATGTGAAGCACTGGTCAGCAAGAGAGTGTATCATGGATGCAAATAAGGGGAAATCGGAAGGCGCCAAGTCTCGTGAGTAAGCCGCATACGGAAGGATTTCCCAGCCAAACGTCACAATCGTTTCCTTGACCCGTTTTGCTGTGTGGGAGGGTGCATTGTCGTGAAGCACAATCACTCTATGTTGTTTTTGGTCATATTCTGGTCGTTTTTCACGCAAAACCTTGATACAAATCGATCATTTGTAGTCGGTAACGTTGGGTATTAACGGTTTCGCGAGGTTTCAGCAGTTCATAATAGATCACTCCCTTCTGATCCCACCAAACACAAAGCATTATCTTCCGTCCATAGCGATTTGGTCTTGCAGTCGATGTCGCCGGTTCTCCTGGAGTTACCCATGATCTTTTACGCTTAGGATTCTCGAAATAGATCCACTTTTCGTCACCAGTCACAATTCGATGGAGAAATGATTTCCTTTTGAACCTGGTGAGCAGAATTTCGCAAGTGGTTTTTCGGTTTTCCTGCTGTCGTTCAGTCAATGCATGTGGAACCCATTTTCCCACCTTCTGAATCTTGCCCATGGCTTTTAAACGTATGGAAACTGCTTCTCGTGTCATATTGAATTGATCCGCGAGTTGTTGTTGCGTTTGAGGGTCTTCCTCATCGAACAAAGCTTGCAATTCGCTGTCTGCAAACTTTTTCGTTGGTCTTCCACGTTCTTCGTTTCTCACGTCAAAATCGCCACTTTTAATTTTTTAATCCACTCATAATACTGTGACTTTCCAAGAGCATGATCACCGTAAGCTTCGACAAGCATGCAATGCGATTCTGCAGCAGTTTTCTTCAAAATGTAAGAAAAGATCAATGCTGTCCGCACATCGTAGTTTGTAGGTACAAATTGCGCCATGTTTAACGCTATTAAACACTACACTATGACATGAAACTTGTCTGATTGTGAGTTGCAAATCGTTATCAGCAGTCAAAACGAGCAAGCGGCGCCAAGGACACAGTTTTACGGTAACCACAGTGACAGTTAACACTGTCTATGCACAAATTCCAATTTCATATTTACACACCTGGCATATGGAGGAGTAGAGCGACGGAATAGATGTTCTCTATTATGGAACGAGATATCTTGGAATTAAAATGAAAAGATTTTCCTTTCTTGATATAATTGAATCAGTCAGTGAGATTAAAAATGTTAAAATCCCATATTTTGATCACACTAAACTGAGATTGCCAAGTTGTTAATTACCCTAGTTCTATCAGGTGCACAAGAAAAAGGACTATTTCGTTATAATAAGTAGGGTTTCTTGAAGATCGTGTCTTTCGATGAAGTTAGAAAAGATACAGGATTCAGGGAATATTATCTTTCTTAATTTCATTTCTTCACAACCAATTGCAATATTCAGGATAATATTCCAAATCTTGTGTGCTATTTTATTGCCAGGTTCAAGTGTTAAAATGGTTGTAATGAACCACGACAAAGCTGTTAAAGAGCACGCAAACTCTGACATACACAAGGATTTTGTGGAATGTTTTCTTCACATGAAGTGATGCCATGGAAATCGTTTTCGATTACACGCAGAGCTGCTACTGCCATATAAGCCAGTTCAGAAGGGATTTTAATTTAGAAGCTTTTGTCACTGTTTTTCCTTTCCATAATCTCAGCACACAAGAAGGAGTGCTTTACCCCTACCATCCCGCGGGGACTAATGAACAGAGTAGTTCTGAGTCATTTAACAAACACGTTCCAGTTGATAGAGTCCGTCCGTAGAAGTTTACTAGTTCGTTTGAGCCGTTAGTAACAGCTCAATACATCAATGAGGAAGTAGTTCAGAAATACGCTAATGAAGTGAAACAGTTTTGACTCAACTTTAGAAACCATAAAATATCTCAAATCATTATGGAATTGCACATATTTAGCGAGTCGCCTGGCGATCAGAATAGCAACCATTATCGGGCACGACTTATACTAGTTCTGTCAGATTACTGATATATACAAATTTATTCACCAGTATTTCCCTGTGCAAGGACACAGTTTTCTATCTTGCGACAGGAAGTTAATTAAAATATGATCCTAAAATAAAGTACGCGTATATCTTAAGGATGTCTTGGGAAACCGGGATGTCCCTTTATTTTGGGGAAAGTTGAAACTACATAATTGTTAAAGATAAAGGGAATAAACTCATAAATGACCACAGGAGACAATAATTTGTTGAGCCGTTGAAACAATAAGTAATGAAGAAATTAAAACTTGATTTTCTCATAAACCTGTTTTGTGACATTCCTTGTTTCCTTCCGACACCCTTCATTATCTTTCCATAGTCAAAGGTCTGTTCAATTGTTTCCTATGACCAGTCTAAAAGTAAACCGGAAAGTAAGTAAGAAACGTAGTTGTTTAGTGACAGACACTTGTCCAGTGCGATTAAAAAGGATAATTTTCTCCTACAATAAACGCTTAATTGCCGGTTTAATAAACATTTAGGGCATTTTATTGATTTTGTTTCTTCCGTGTTTCAGAGCACTTCAAATCTCTAATATACGCTTCGTTTAGTAAAGTCTCTCAGCGATGTGTTATAACATTTTTTTGACTCCTGAAATATTATTGTTACTAGCATTTTATCCTTTTAATCTCATTGATTTAGTCCATAGGCTGTTTTCCAAAAACAGGCATCAGTCATACAAAATAATTAATTTTGAGGAGACTAAATAAAACTGTGTAGCTTTGCTTTTGCGTAAGGCTTCCAAATTCTTTACAGAACCATACCGAATTCGTCTGGATGTAGAAGGCGTATATTTCTTGTTATATCTAAGGGTTTTGTTACAATTTAATTATACAATCTACACCAATAGCTGGTAGCAGAAAACTGACGGGTATTGTTATCTGAAAAGTCCAATTTGCGGCTTTGTCAGGATAAGTTTTTGAATTGTTAAGTTTTGTTTTTGTAAGTCTTTGTAGAAAGAGTCAACTGTTTTAACAACCTACATGATTAGCTGTGTATATATATGTTGCGAAAAAGCTTGCTATCTAAATCACAACAGAAGTGATGCATATTTAGTTTCGTTTGGGGTCGTTCAAGCATTACGTAAAAAACATTTTATAATTTTAGACCCCTTTTCCCTTTGGAAGCAAAAATAACCACATACCGAACCACCTCCACTTGTGCTTACGTAAGACTTTTAAAAACTTCTTATCTTTATTTTTTGGTCCATGAGCTTTAAATGCTTAAAACTACTTTAATATGTTTTAAAAGATTCTTACGTAAATATTGCTCTCATACTGCTCTCCCTATAAAATTCAAAAGAAAATGTGTTGCTGAAATATGATGTAAACAACTAGATATTTTTAAGTGCAAAATTTTGCAGAAGTTACTTACTTAATAAACATTAAAAATTAAAAAAATATATATAATTTTTGAAACTACAGAACATTGGCTAAGCTTTGGCATAGCAACGTTTATTTTTCAGCATTTTATGAGAGCAAATACCCGTCAATAGAAATGTATTTTCATAAAACAAAGTGTTATCATATGTTTCCTTTTTGTTAAGCTTTTTTTTACGTGTAAAGTCAATTTAAAACTTTAAAATGCTAAACACTAAAGGTCTTTTCGTTATCCATTTTATGCTTAGAGCATAAGCTCTATCGTTTTTTGATGTTATTAATTTCTTCTAGGACTTCTGTCGGCGCGAGAAAAAGATGGAGCTCAAATCATTGGAGGAAGAGACCAAAATCTCCAACATTCAAAATGTCGATAAACCTGCGGATATAGCCATTAGATTAGAAGGTGTTACAAAAGTCTTTGATCTTTGTACAGCCGTCGACAACGTTACAATGAACATATACAAATCAGAAATGACCGTTCTCTTAGGGCATTTCGGGGATGGGAAAACAACAACATTGAATTTAATCACAGGTAAAGAACGATGTCTTAATAGAAAAACGTTGGCTTTAAAACCTTATAATTATAAATGTTATGATTGTAGTGGTAAGTCCTTCAGAGAAAATTACACCCCGGCAGATCGTATACTCTGCCTCCTGTCTTAATGCTTACAGATTACACTGAGCTCATCCAAGAACGGCTACTTCCCTGTAAAGCAAAAAGTTTTTTAAATAAAAATCACCTATTCTGAATATATCAAACAAGTATAGTGAACATGCTAAATTGTAGTTATAAACCTCAACAAGTCTTCAAGATAGGTAACAAAACTAACATCGTACATTGGCTTATACATTGCAATAAAGACAGCTCTAAAAATAATATATGCCTCGAGATTGGATGCTTCAAATATAGTTCATAGCAATTACTTTTTCATATGTGGCTAAAGTAAAACATATGGTCATTAAGAAATTATTTGTGAGAATTGTAGAGTCGCGAGCACCATTCACTACTAATTAAAATGTTTATTAATGTTTCGATAATACCTTTATTTCATCGTCTACCTTTGACGTTGAATCTAATGTTCATTCTAAATGTTCATTTTAATATCCTTTTAACCATTATTATAAGTCAAATAGAACCGTTGAATAGGTGGTAATAATGTTTCGAAGTTACGTGTTTACATCGTCAACGTCTTGACGATGAAGACTGCGTTTATTCTTACACCATGACGTAAATGCCTCCACATGGCGGTGGACCGACGCGAATGGATTTGTGATAATTGTCTTCAAACCAATACGCATGACTTTACTTCAGATAAATTCTTTGTAACTTAAAAGGATAGTAAAAATGTAGTGATCCCAAAGACGCCTCCATAGTTTAATGGTTAGAGCGTCGAGCTACAAACGATGAGTGTGAAAAGTACCAGGTTCGAACCCCGCTGCAGACAGAAAACGTACAAACAAATTAATATATCAACATGAGAGCGACGGACAAAGTTCAAGTACCAACCAGCAACCATGCTCTGTGTGGCCAACTGAAGAAGGTTAAAGAGGTGGGCATAAACAACGCTGAGAAATAAGTTCCTTTATTTTCCATTCCTTGACGATGAACACTACGCTTATTCTAAACTTTGGGTTCACCCTGTTTCTCAACATCGAATAAACAGTTGAACCGGGGCATTCTGGTACATATACAACGGTTAAGTGTTGTTTCAGTATTAACGTTTAATCCACGTATTTTCAACGTATGTATGCTAGCGGGGTAAGTGGTGCGCAATCTCTCCGCAGTAATGAGGATAGTTGGTGCAAGTAGGAGATATTGCGCAGTACATTCATTTAATACGAGTTACTTACTTGCTCTATGGCTTACGAAACTCGAAAGTTCATCGCCATCGGGATCTGCCCTGGGCAAGATCAAGCCAGTTTTCATCACAAATACCTACTTCTCGAAGATCCTTTCTAAAATTATCCTCCCAACGTTG